>MU720663.1:0-44583 GCA_026770625.1 Nicotiana glauca
TACTGTACTGAGAGGTTGATATTGAGCCCGAGGGGCAGATTTCTGATTATTTCTTACTTGTTGAAATTGTTTTTTTGGCAACTGTTGAAAATATCATTTTTAAAAGAGGTTTTAGTTGAGCCCAGATGTTTTCCAAAGGATTTTACGGTTTTACTGTTTTCTAAAAAGGGTTGCACTGTTCTATATAGCACTGTTCCTGCAGGTATTGTTCCCGGTAGCGGGTTTTGAGCTGTTTGAAGATTTGTTCTCATGACCGAGTCAGGTGACCGCTAGCATCTGCGGCACCAGATCTTCTCCCTTATTTTATGTTGTTCAAGTTACTTTCAGACTTTGTCCCTATTTCTGGACTTGTAGTACTTTAGTGAACTCTGTAGTGGCTCATGACTAGTGACACCCCGATGTCGGGCTGTGACGGGGTGGTTCCCTATTGTTATCGTTGTTTTCCGCGCTTTTGATTATGCTAATCATGTTTTAGCTTTATAAATGTTAAATAACTATTAAAAGGAAGCATTTGTTTTGTTGGCTGGCCTTGTCTTCACGAGAGGCGTCATCACGACCGGGTTTGAGATTTGGATCGTGACAAAACTTTTAGTTGACTAAAACAAAAATTAATAATTTTATCAAATGAGAAAAGACATTCAAAATGAGTATTTGCATGGAGTAATTCTATGCAAAAGTAGTCTAATCATAGTACATTTAAACTTTTAAAGGAGTGACATGGTCAAGGGTGTGTGTGGTCCACGTATATCAAGAAGGACACAATTTGCATTTAAGAATGCAAACAATACAATATTTTTTTAAATGACATATATACCCTTGGTTGACCATGTTTCCTTTTCTATATAATAGAAATATAGTCATGTCTTTTACATTTTTTAGTATTTATTGTGATATATTGGAACAATATAAAAAGTTATTAAGTTTTGCATATTTTTTCCAATAAGATATTTTTTTAACTTTTAAATAATTATTTTTTTTTAGGTCAGAACTTAAAGAAAAATATAAAATTATATTTTTTAAAATGATGGGCCGGCTCGTGGGGGCCCGTGGCCCACATAGGGCTAGGGTGGGCTGATCATTATAAGACCCATCAAAATGGTGGGCTAGCCTAGCCCAGCCCGTCAATTGCTAAAGCCCACATGGGCTGGGCTGGGCTGGGTTGGGCTAGCCCGGCCCGGCCCGACCCATATTGACAGCTCTAACTTCCAGCATATTATGCTAGAACTACAACACACGAAAAGTTCCAGCATAATATACTGGAGATTGGAGCACCTGTGTATGAACTTCAGCATATTATACTGGACCGGTATATTATACTGGAACTCAAGTATATTATAATGTTATTCCAGTATACTTATGCTGGAACTCCATTATAATATGCTGGAGTTCCAATATACTTATGCTGGAACTCCATTATAATATACTAGAGTTCCTAGATATTTATGCTGGAACTCTAGTATATTATGCTGGAGTATTTTCCTGATTTTGAACAATATTTTTGTTCAGATTTATCTTTACATGAAAGTGGCTAAATTTCGATTATTGTGGCTATTTTTTAATGACCACTCGTAAATTTAGCTATTTTTGAATTTTTCCTTCTAGCTTGTGAGAAGTATCCACATTTGCGTGGGCTTTCTCTTATAGAAGTCCTGCTATATATGATTAGATTGCTGATTTGCTCTTTTCTTTTAGGTATAGTTGTTAGTTTGCAACAGTTTCCTGCTAGGACCATGGCTAGAGAAAACATAATGTTAGTACACCTTCAGAAATAGAGTGTTAATTACTGCTAGGCTTTCAGGGGGAAAACAAGGATAGCACAATTCTTTTTTATCTTTTGTCTTGTAATATCGGCAGCTATAGTTTCACAAGTATAATATGTTTCATCTTGAATTGTGTTGTTTCACATGTAATGAGATTTATCAGAAAGAAACTATATTTGTTCTTTGCACTTATACAATTGGTTTATCACTTGTCAAAATAATTTGAACAAGGAATAATAAAACTAAATTAACGGTTTCAAGAATTTCTTTCCTCTTTAAAATATAGTTAATAAATAATCTCTGACCATGAAAACAGTGTATTTTTTTCCTCTTATGTTAAAATTTTATTCTAATCCAATAAGCAAATAATTTACTTTGCTAGAACTTGAAAATGAGAAGTGTAAAGGATAGAGGTTAACCGTAATTAGCTTAATTGTAGTAAGTTAACTTAACTATAATTAGGGTATTGGTTAGTGATGTACAGCTGTCATTAAGTGGTTAGTTGGTTAAAACAACTGTAGCTGCTGCTTCTTCTTCTTCTTCTTCTAGTTCTTCTTCTTTATTTTTAGTCGGTTGTAGCAAATTACAGAGCACTGCTCTTCTTCTCTATGATTTTCTCTCTCAATTCTTCATCTCAATTCCTTCTCTTTAGCTGCATGTTGCTGATAAATTCATCATGGTATCAGAGCTGTTAATCGAGTGATTCTAGTGAATTTCTTAGCGAAATTGAAGATAGTTTGAGAGAATCTACTCAAGTCCAGAAGCTTTGAACCCTAATTTTCCAATTTGTCAATGGCGATTCCTGAGAATTCAACTGATAATGAGAATAATGGAGTTAATGCAAGCATCGAGCGGTACCTAGTTCAAATATCTTAGATCACAATCATCCCCTCTTTACTTGCATGCGTCTGATGGTCCATGATCAATGTTGGTGGGACTCATTTTGACGGGTATGAAAAATTACTCTCTTTGGAGCCGTGCGATGAGGGTAGCATTGTTAGGTAAGAACAAATTGTTTTTGGTTGATGGATCGACATCGAAGGAAGATTTTGGTCCAAGTCTTGAAAGTCAGTGGGATCGGTGCAATGCTATTGTGACTTCATAGATCATGAGCAATGTGAGCAGAGATTTGGTAAAAGGAGTATTATTTTCTTCGAATACATACAAGGCATGGGAGCGATTTGACAAAGTAAATGCATCGAGATTATATTACTTACATAAGGAAATATTTACCTTAACACAAGGGATTTCGTCAGTATTGACCTATTTTACCAAGTTAAAAGATCTCTGGGCAAAATATGATTCGATACTGCTACCTCCTTCATCGGCCATTAAGTATATTGATCAATTGGAGTATCAGCGACTGCTATAACTTTTGATGGGATTGAATGATAACTTTGAACAAGCAAGGAGCCAGATTCTATTGATACCAAGTTTGCCATCTATAGATAAGGCTTATGCTATGGTAGTTCAGGAATAAAGCAGGAAATTGGTTACTGGTGGTACCTATGGGCAAACTGGGCATAATGATCTTATTGCCTTGTTTACTGCCCAATCTACACCTAGATCAAGGAGAAACTATAATTTAGAATGTGATTTTTGTCATTTGAAAGGCCATACTAGAAATGAATGTTATAAATGGATGAAGTGTGAATTTTCTAACAAGACATGTCATTTAAAGGAGAAATGTTACAAGATCATTGGATATCCATCTGACTTCAAGTAGAAGAAAAAATCAAATGCAGTCATGATTGATGCAGTTGGACAGCAAGGAATGACAGTTTCACCAATTACAAACATATACCAGCCAAACAGAAGTGTTGAACCAGCTCAATTTTTCACCAAGGAACAATATAATCAGTTGTTGAGCAAAGGTTATACTGCAGGAGCAAGTGCAAACATGGCACGTAAATGTTTTTGTGGTAATGTAGCATTATGTGAGAACTTAGAACTTTGCAAATGGATAGTATATATTGGCGCTACTAACCACATGACTAGTGATAAGAGTTTACTGAAAAATGAAACTTCAGTAGGAAATTCAGGGCAAGTGCAGTTACATACTGGAGATTCAACATCAATTTCACATATGGGAGAGTGTCAACTTACTGGAGGTGATGTGTACCAACCTTTAAGTTCACCTTTTGTTAGTCTATAAAGTGACATAAGATCTCAAATATAGTGTTACTTTCTTTCCTAAATGTTGTGTGTTTTAGGACCTCTTATCTGGGAGTGTAAGGAGATTGGTAGAAAGGAAGAAGTTCTGTGCATATTATCAGCAACATTAGGGAAGACAATAAATAGAGCCTTTGCAGCAACTAGTAAAGGTGGCATGGAGATATGGCATAAAAGAACAGGACATGTTCCAGTTCAAGTTCTCATAAGGATTCCTAGTATGCAACATTATAGTGGTAGACTAGGTAATGACTAACTATCTAAATGTGAAATTTGTCCCCTAGCTGGACAATCTAGAGTACCTTTTCCAACTAGCACTAGCAGAAGTTTACATAGTTTTGATTTGATCCATATGGATGTGTGGGGGCCTTATAAGATTGCTACTCACAATGGTATGAAATACTTTCTTACACTGGTTGTTGATTTTACCAGATGGACTTGGGTGTTTCTTATGAGACTAAAATCTGATGTTATTCTTACTCAAAAACTTTATTAATATGATTAAAAAATAGTTTGAGAAGCAAATTAAGGTGTTTAGATCAGATAATGAGAGTGAGCTTTTAACAGTGCATGTAGTGACTTGTTTCAAATGCATGGGATTGTCCATCAAAGCTCCTGTCCATATACTCCTCAATAAAATGGAGTAGTGGAAAGGAGACATAGGCATATACTTGAGACTGCTCGAGCAATCAGATTTCAAGGCCACTTACCTGTTAGATATTGGGGACATTGTATTGATGTTGTTGTATATATAATCAATAGAATTCCCTCTTCTGTTCTGGCACATAAATCACCATATGAATTACTTCTGGGTAAACCACCTTCATTGACACATTTAAAGGTTATTAGATGTCTATGTTTTGCTACTAATCTAACAGGCCATGATAAATTTGCACCTCAAGCTGTGAGGTCAATCTTCGTAGGATATGTTGCACATCAGAAATGTTACAGACTTTTAGATTTGGAGAATATAGTATTTTTTATAAGCAGAGATGTAGTGTTCTATGAAGATAGATTTCCTTTTCATACAACAGAAGACTCATCAGAATCATTATTCCTGGATATAACTCCAGTGCCACGACAAGATTTTGATGAAGAAACAAATGTAATGGTGGTTAGTTTTGTTGCTGATAATCATCTAGAAGCAACCAATGTGCCATGCTCACCTACTGTGACTCCTGCTGTCTTAAATGAACAGGACAATTCACGTCCTGTTGAGCAAAACAGTATGGATAGTCCTGGTGATTCTTTTATTTCACCTCATGTTGAGGAAACTAGAAAATGAATAAGAGTATCTAAGCCTCTCATATGGCTTAAATATTATGTTAGAAATGACAAGATAAGCTCTGCAAGTTGCTGCAAATACCCTATTTCATATGTGATTGGATATGAAGCAATTTCTTCAAAATATCAAAGCTACTTGACAAATTTTTCAGTTGAGGTGGAACCTACATCATATTCAGAGGCTGTAAAAGACAAGCGATGGGTAGAGGCAACGCAGGTAGAAATCAAGGCATTGGAGGATAATAAGACTTGAGAATTGGTATCCTTGACACAAGGGCAGAAGGCAATAGGATGCAAATGGGTTTATAAAATTAAATATAAGGCATCAAGAGAGGTTGAAAGGTTCAAAGCTCGATTGATGGTTAAAAGGTATAATCATAGAGAAGGCTAGACTATCAAGAAACTTTTTCACCTGTGGTAAAAAAAAAGTTACTATTAGAAGTGTGATGTCTATTGCAGCCTCAAGGCAGTGGTCTATTCATAAAATGCAAGTTTACAATACTTTTTTGCAAGGAGATCTATCTGAGGAGGTGTATATGGAAATACCTCAAGGTTTCAATGGATCAAAAATTGAATTCAGAGTTTGAAAATTGCTTAAGTCTCTCTATGGACTTAAGTACGTATCCAGACAATGGAACCGCAAGCTAACATCAGCCTTGGTGGATGCTGATTTTCAACAGAGTCATTTAGATTATTCTTTGTTCATAAAAAAAGTAGGAGATCACGTGGTGGTTGTCCAGGTTTATGTTGATGATCTCCTTATCGCTGGTGATAGTCCTATTATGATCGAACAGACTAAGGATGATTCACAAACCTCTTTTAAGATCCAAGACCTAGGAGAGCTTAAATACTTCCTGGGCATAGAGTTTGCACGAAACAGTGATGGTATATTAATGCATCAACGCAAATATGCCCTAGAACTCATAGCTGAGTTGGGGCTCTCAGGTTCCAAGCCTGTATCTTTTTCCTATAGAGCCTAATGTGAAGCTTACAACTACTGAGTTCGACACTTATACAGGTTCATCTGATGACACATTATTGACTGATACAGGACCATATCAAAGGCTTTTGGGAAAGCTTCTTTACTTGACTATCACAAGGCACGATATTTCGTTTGTTGTTCAGAGTTTAAGCCAATTCGTGCATAGTCCTAAAGTCTATCATATGGAAGCTGCACTCAAGGTAGTCAGGTATATCAAAAATAGTCCTGGGTTGGGAGTTCTTTCAGCATTCTGTGATGTAGACTGGGTTGCATGCCTCAATACACGAAAATCAGTTACATGCTACTTCATTAAGCTTGGTTATTCCTTGATATCTTGAAAGTCTAAGAAACAATCCACTATTTGTAGAAGCTCAGCTGAAGCTGAATATCGCAGCTTAGCTTCCACTGTTGCAGAGATTATATGGATTCTTGGTTTACTCAAAGAGCTAGGAGTGCACCATAATTCCCCTTTGTGTATCTACATTGATAGCAAATCAGCTCTTGCTATTGCTGCCAGTCTTGTCTTTTATGAACGCACAAAGCACGCTGATATTGATTGTCATTTCATTCGTGAGAAGATTCGACAAGGCCTTGTCTCCTCTCTCTATTGTCCTACAGCAGAGCAGGAAGCCGACATACTTACACAAGGACTTAGTCGACTTTAATATTCATATTTGATGTCCAAGCTAGTACTACTCAATATTTTTCCTAGTCCTAGCTTGGGGGGGGGGGGGTAAAGGATATAAGTTAACCATAGTTAGCTTAATTGTAGTTAGTTAACTTAACTATAGTTAGGGTGTTAGTTAGTGATGTACAACTGTCCTTAAGTGGTTAGTTGGTTAAAACAATTGTAGCTTTTTCTTCTTCATTTTTAGTCAGGTGTAGCAAATTACAGAGCATCGATCTTCTCTATAATTTCATCTCTCAATTCTTCATCTCAATTCCTTCTCTTTAGCTGCATGTTGTTGACAAATTCATCAAGAAGCACATCATAAAAGAAATGTATAAACTGCTTGTATTTCTAGAAAATTGGAATTTCTAAAAGCAAATATTTGTATTGAGAGAAATGACAATTCAAATCAAAATTAATTACCCATTCTCCTCTTATTTTTTTTCGTTGTTTAAAGACATCATATTTTTTTAAAAAATCATATGAAAAGATTGATTTATACTAATTGGTGGGCATTATATGCTTCACGTTTGAAAGTGTTCACAAATGATGAAAAACATGTGAAGGCAAGAAATTTAAGTCCACCATATACAGAGGCGGATCCGGAATTTAATGTTTATGGGTCCCTGCAACGACTTCGAGTAAATTTTTAATAGTAATTGGGTTCACATTTAAATATTTATAGATATTTAATAAATTTTTAGAACACATTTACACTGTTTGGATAAAAGCTACTGAGTACACGAGAACCCATATATGACATGCTAGATCCGCCCCTGGAGAGGATGACTACCATGAGAGAATTTTCAACAAGGTAGATTTTTGATGTATCTCCTATGGAATAGGGTACATAGAGGAATAATCTCAATATGCAATTAGACATGAATTTAAATAGAGTATGGGCATTGGGTATGATATACAACATGGGATATACAAACATATTATTGACTTTGTCAACAATACATGGACATGCAGACCATGGCAGCTCAAAAGAATACCATGCTTCCATGCATTATCTGCAATATCTTTTAGGAGATTTGAGCCTGTTGTCTATGTTGTTCACTGGTACAAGAAAGAAATATTCCGGAAGGCTTTCAGTTGTTACATACAGCCAGTAACCAACATGGAGATGTGACCATCAACTCAAAATTTCACTGTTGAGCATTTTGTAATTACTAAGATGCCTAGTAGACCTAAGAAAAATAGAAGAAAAGTTCAAGATGAACCTAAAAAGAAGTTTGGTAAAAGATCAAAGAATGGACACCAATAACATGCTCTCACTGTAAGACATTAGGCCATAACAACAAGAGGTGTCCTATCCTGGTAAATGTTTAGATAATGCATTCATTTATTTTCTGTTTGTGACTTGTATTTTGTTTGTTTCTATAACTCTTGTTTTTTTTGAAAATTTCAGAATGGACAAGGATCTGGAACTGCTGGTACCAAAAATGCTAATACTACTCAAGGAACAACTTAACCTTCAACTACTGAAAGTGGTTCTAGAAATATTGGTACCAGAAATACTCAAACTACTTAGGCTGCTCAAAGAATAACTCAACCATTAGCCGCTGCAAGTGTATCTAGAACAACTAGTACCGAAAATACTCAACCATCTCAGGATGCTAGTGGATCTGGAACTGCTGCTACTAGAAATACTCAATCATTTTGTGCATCTGTAAGTATTCATTTTTACTTTTGTTAAGCTGTATCTGGACCATTATTTTTACATTATTAGATAGTACTTTATCTTATATCTGGATACTAGAAGTATGAGATCAATGACTTCTAAGGATATTCAATCTAGTGTCACAGGAATGCCAAGAGCTACTGAACTTCGAGGAAGACCAAGAACTGCTAGATTTGGTATCTTGTTTAGTGATTCAGGGACAATGATAGAAAGGGTAAGTGATTTGGATTTGGAGTTTTATTTAGATATTGGTATTTTGAGTGCGAATTTGACTTTCTATGCAGTGTGGATCAAGAGATAAAGTACTTTCTTCTCCTACAAAAATAGTGGATGTCAGGTAGATCAATATTGATCTTGGATACAATGCACCTAGACTAAGGCGGCTAGGAAAAAATAACACAAAGCTAACTTCAACAATGGCTGAGGAGAATACAAACTAAAGCAAGCCTTAGCCAATCTCAAGTCCATACCTCATCTTAACCAAGTCAGTCTCTATGTCCCCCACTTGAGCTAATCTCAGCAAAACATCAACCTCTCTAAACCATAATGATCTGCTGAATGTTTGTTTTTGTGATAGCTTAAGTCTGTTAGTTGCAAAACTTAATTTGTAGGTTAACTATGGATGTTTAAGTATGGATTTTATTTTGGCACAAATATAGGACTTTGCATCATTTTTACGGTCTAAAAAAAGAAAATAAAAATAAATAGAGCTTCAGATTTTGGAAAAATGGAGGAATGGAGCTTCAGATTCTATATAATGGATGAATAATGTATTTTACAAGGAATGAATAAGAACCCACTTAAATACAACCCATTATGGACCGTTGGTCGTTGGGAAGAGGGCTTTCACACTCCTGTGCGTCGTGTTCCTCATGCAACTAGCTGATTAGGACCAACTGATGCCACATGAGCATGATCAATGGTCAAATGTATTTATTAGTTAAAGAATAATGAGTTTGAGTGTTCAAATGAGAAAGTTTAAACTTCATGTATCGGTTTCAAATGCCCTACAATTTAAGAGGTAAGGAAGTCATTCCGCCTAAATTATATTCCCCAAACTTATGTATTTGAATGAAAAAAAATATGTATGAAAAATGTGATGTTTGTGAAGCTGTGTATTTTCGAGTTGAGGATGAGAGTTATACACAAATGTAAATAAACTATTGGTCCATTTAATTATTATGGATTTTGTGGGCCCTCGTAAAAAGTATGGATTCTCCTTCCTCATCCACATATTCTCTTCTCTCTTCCATTTCTCTCACTAGTCTCTGTGTCAATACAATTTTCACATTCTTGAAACACAAAGAAACAAAGAGAAAGAGAAAATTAAGTATATGGTCGTGAGATGTTTAAGGGGAATAGAAGATAGTAGAGAGAAGGAAAGAGGATGAGTTTGTCATGCAGTCCATGGCCAGTCACCATTACTACTATTCTGCACTTTCTTCATCCTCTCCAAACAGAGACCATTACCCTTCTTCATCAAATTGTTCTTACATTTATAATTGTCAAGTAAAGCATTCAACAACTCCTGCTGTCCTGCAGATTTCTTCTTTTAGTGACAGGAAACCCCCTTACAACACCCTTGTCTTCCAGGTTCTTCTTTGTCTCTTTTTTATTTTGGTGAGCATGTTGTAAGTCATAATTGTCCGGTTTTCTTGATGTGAATTATTTCCATTGTGTGATAAAATTCTGTAGATTGTGTAGTGTTCTGCCTATTGGAAGTGGGAATTGAATATTTTACTATGGGACTTGAACAATTTGCTCAATTATGTAGATTCACTTTTTACGATTTATAGAATGAAATATGAGTATTCGTGGATATGAATTCATCGTATTTTATGTTAATTTGTTTTAATGTTGCTGCATTTTTTTTAATTACTATTAATTTGGCATAGACCCCGACTCGTATATTATCAAAAAGAACTAGTACACGGAGGAGGACATAGACCATAACCTCCAGAACATGGTGAGGAATGACATAGATCATCCTTGTGAACTATACAATGTACAAAATTATCTAGAATTAGCATCATTAATAACAAAATGGTTCTTCATTGGCTTAAATCTGGAATTTGGGCTGCCATCTTGATCCAGCTTCAGTAAGGATTGCACTGTGTCCGGTAAGAACTAGTATCTCGACGATGATATCGTCATTGGAGATGATAAAGTGGCTGAGCGTTATCGCGAGCTAATTTCGCCACTGAATGTTCCATTTTCGTTAGAGAAAGGAAACTAACTGCGTGGGTCGCCCGCTTAGCTTGGGATTCCCAGAGAGAGTAGAATAGAAGAGTCCCTCGACTCTTTTTAGTTTTAGAAGGACGTGGTAGAGGTGATAACCGTCACGTGTGCCAATGAGATGGCGATTGACATTGAATTCCCTCTTCTGGTTTTAATATGAATATCATCCATTATAATCTGACCTCTTATCGATTCTCCCATATTAGCTAGTTGATCAGCCACTGTGTTTCCCCTCTGAAAGTAAGGACAAAAACGAAAACCTTTGCTAGAGAGTTGACAAATCTGGTCTATAATATGTTGGATCTGCCAGGGTGCTTTCATTTTGTTGTTAATCATGTCAATAATCAATTTGGAATCGGATTCCACCATCACATAGAGAAAACCTCTATCAATGCAGAAATTCATTCCATGCTTCAAAACTATAGCCACAGCCATATTATTACTACATTTACCATAGTTTTCAGTATAAGCAAAAATAAAGCATCCAAGGTTAGATGACACCACCTCCGCTAGCACTTCCCGAATTTCCTTTACGGCAACCATCTGTGTTTAGCTTCAGCCATCCAGAGTCAGGTTTCATCCATCTTATCTTTTTGCTGCTGATACTTTGTTTTGCCTTTCTCCACTACATTGCACAATTCAAGCCAATCCAAAGGCAGTTGCACTTTAGGAAATAGACTGACTAGGAGCATGGTCATGGTTCTGCATACTACCAGACATGTGTACATTCTCAAATCTAGCAGCACACCTGCTTTTCCACATCTCCCAACATATAACTGAAGGTAGGCATTGGAGCAGAGAAGCATGAATTCCGTTCTTTGCCTTAGATAACCACCATGACATGAGTAGTTGTCGAGTATTTCCAGGCCTGAGTGTAATGCCACAACTCTTACTAAAAAGGACCAAACATATGGCTTTCAGAGAAAAGGCGAGTGATAGTTTCTTCCTTGTGATTATTATAACATGAGCACTTAGAAGGGAGAACCATACGGAACTTCTGTACATTCTCATCAGTTGGAATCCTATTATGTAACATTCTAAGCATAAAGAAAGAGATTTTAAATGGGAGTTTCTTATGCCAAATCATAGGAGCTGTGAAGGAGTTATTCCTTCATCTCCTCAGGTTTCGCCAAGTAGATTTGCAGTAAAAGTACCCTGATTATCAATACTCCAAATTGACCAATCTTCCATTCCACCATAAAAGCAAAGAGAAGGCTTGACAACTATATCTTCCTGACTGAAAAACATAGGAGATCCTTTTACATTATTCATTACATTCATCTGCACAATTACATTATTTATTACATTCCTCTGCATGCTTGGGGAGTCTCATCTTCCTTCTTCTCCTCATAAACTTTCTGTCTTTTGAGTGTGCCTACTGAGATGATCATTTCTGACGTAGATGTTACGGATGATGAATCAATTTCTCTTATGTGTCTGTCACTTTATCTTTGTAGTGTTGTCAGCCTATAACGAAGATGAATCATAAACTTTTCATTCAACTAGATAGACATTGCCTTTTCATATGAGGATGATCAATCATGACAACTATGTTGCAAAACTCAAAATATTGACTTTGAGTTCTTAGTTTAAATAATTACCTTTTTTTTTTTGGTTTTTTGGTCATGACGTCCAGGCTGTTAGGCTCTTGGGTCCTCCAGCAAGATTTGAAGCATCAAAGCTGGAAGTCTTGTTAAAAGGAGAACAAGCTGATACATACTCCAGTCTTGTGCCACGGACATATACCCTCTCCCATTGTGATTTTACTGCGAATCTCACATTAACCATCTCAAATAATATCCAATACGATCAAGTATGACATTTTGCATTTCTGAACGAGCAAGTGCTTATCCTTAAGCTGTGTCTGGTTTTGAAATTTTTGTAATTTGATTTCAATTCTTGTGCCACATTTTCGATGGCAGTTGAAAGGGTGGTATAATAAGGATGATGTGGTTGCTGAATGGACAGAAGCGAAAGGCAATTTGTTTCTTGATGTCCACTGTTATGTGAGTGGACCGAATCCCTTACAAGAGCTGGCTGCGGAGTTCAGATACCATATATTCTCCAAGGAATTGCCGCTGGTAATTTCTTAAAATACTTGTGCCTCTGTTTATGTATGTGCTAAGAGACCGACACCCATGGTAAATGATTTATATGCTTTTTACTGGGATAAAAAGAAAGAAAAGTTTGATTGGAAAAATGTTCAGAAAATTACAAATTTGATTTGCATATAGCTGCATTAAGTTTCACCCTGCACGTCACATTGATAAAACTCATAATATCTGCTTAGAAAGTATAGCTCAGGACACTGACCAAATAAAGGGGAGGTTATATACCTCTTGTCCAAGCAATACTTCTTGAATTATTTTACTGGCGCTAATATTAAATCCAGAAAATTGTGTGGTCAGTGTACATGAGCCCCTCAAAACGGAAACGGACAGATAACTCAAATTCAAGAATATAATTATTCTGGTTATGCCTTAGTCCTTAGCACAGGGTTTGGTACACAACCCTCTCTGTCAATTTAATGTAACGAATGGCATAACTGAAAGTTATGACAATGTTAGGCTCATATTGCCTTTATGAAGTTATCCAAACAACTAAAGAGATGAGCTTAAGAAACTGCTCTTCTTGCCAAATATGTCTTCCTATTTCCCAAATTTTCCTACTCATGAATTTTTACCCTCTTAATTAGGATCATGATTGATTTGCCTTTTCTGAACTGCCAGGTACTTGAGGCTGTGCTCTATGGGGATTCAGATTTCTTCAAGGAGCATGAAGAACTAATGAATGCGATTGTTCGAGTCTATTTCCATTCTAGCTCGAAGAAGTACAATCGTGTAGAATGCTGGGGTCCTCTAAAAGATGCTGCTAAGGTAGCATAGAATTATGACAACGTCATCCCTAACTCCTTCAAACTTGTTTGTCTGTACGATCCATAAAGAACATAGAGACAAGGGAGCGCCTTTGAATCTAGAACTGTATTCAAACTTATTCTTTGGATTTAATACAACTTATTCTTGTTTTCCAGGGAAGACAATGGGATCATATCAACAGTTTGTTATCGACAAGCAAGGGAGATTTTCGCCCGCCAAAAATCTTAAGTGCAAAATCAATATTTCAAGCTCTTTTCACCTTCCTTCTCTAAGGTGAGAGATTGCAAAAGGGTTCATGGATTTTGGAAGGATCTCTGTTGAAACACATTTTAGAGTCATGGGATCCTACATTCCAATGACTTGTAAAGACAATACAAGAATTGTTTGCAAGGTCATTTTGATTCTTTTGTATGTATTGCATTCTTTCAAATGGCATCTTGAATCACAATTCTTGTAAAACCAATGACTATTTTCTCTTTTACATGTCGATCAGTATTTGTTCCATCTATTGTGTCTGAATATAGGTTGCCCCTTTCCACCCTATTACTTGAGAGTCGGGATGGTCTATTTTGTCCTAGATTGAATGTCCACTTATTATTTGTGAGATTTCCAACCCTTCCTGAAAATCTTGGTTTCTTTACACAAAAGATTGCTCAAGTAGTCAACTATGACATTTGAGCTTAGTTATAAAATGATATTTTCCTCTCTTCTTTTGCTTTCTTCCTTTCCCCTTTGTGGTGGAAGAAAGGAAAAAGGAGTGCAAGTTCACCTTTCTTAATCTTTTTACTTTTGAATGAACTCATATCCTTATTGCCTTATGGTCTATCTAGGATTTTTCTTGGCAATATTCTTCATAGGTGCTCACTTCTGCCTTTTTGTGCCCTCTCAACTAGGGGTGTACAAAGAAAACCGACAAACCGCACCAACCCGATAATCCGAGTCAAATCGAGAAAAAAAAACCCGAATATGGTTTGGTGTGGGAAAAAAACCCGACCATAATTGGTTTGATTTGGTTTTAACTAAAGAAAGTCAAACCGAAACCAAACCAACCCGACATTACATATATAGAAATTTTAGATATATTTAATATATAAATATACTTATTATGGAATGTAATTTATAAATATTTCTTTAAAAAGTTCATAATTTTATCTTTTAAGGTATTATTTCAAGGTTGGACTTATAACTTTTGAATGTTCCAATAAGTTTTATAGCTATTAACAATAGTAAACTAAATAATGCTAAAAAAAGCCTAAACCAATATCAAATCAATACTAATGCTAACAAAAGACCTTCAATTCAAGAGCAATTGACATAATTGGCCGTTCGGCCGAAAAGTATATCACTCGCTAGCTCATTGTTTTATATTATAACTTGAAGCCGAAAACGAATAACATATGCTAACCAATAATTAGTTTTGAGCAATTATCATTGTTGGCCGCTCGGCCCAAACTTTTAACATCCACTGGCCAAAAATTAATTAATTACAATAATCATATAATGCGGAGGTTCGTGAAGGAGTACCTGTTTGGAATTAAAAGCCAACTGATCAGGCAAATCATTGCGGCGGCGGCGAGAAATAATGGATGACATGGACCCACCATCAAATCTTTGAGATAATAATTGATGCTGATTGCCATTGATAATAATAATCTTTGCGTTTCTTTTCTTATTTCATTTTTGCCTGTTTCTTTTACATCCTTCATTGTCATTGTCATGCAAATAAATCTAGTACCCATTTCTCAAAATTCAATCTTGCACAATACCCAGAATTTCTTTTTGCCTAATTACCAGAAATCTGCAAAAATTTTAGTAATTTGCACAAGACCCATATATACTATTTTGCCCAAAGATACTATTTTAGCTAGAAATTAATTAATAACGTAAATGTACATTCAAATAAGTACTATATAATTTTTTTGGTTTCCCACTCGGTATCTGGTACTCGTATTGGAGCCCGACTATATCCGGATTCGCGCCGCGTAGGGCCCCTTTCAGGGGGAAGCGCTCCCTACCAAGGATTTTTCCATACCCAGGGCTCGAACCCGAGACCTCTAGTTAATGGAAGTACTATATAATAGATATAAATTGTCAATAACTATTGTCATTGTAATTTTAACACAATATTAAATTCTTAAAAATCTATCATATATATATATATATATATTTTACTACATCATTACGTAGTAAAATACACAATACACATTATATATACAAAAGTTATACATTGTAGAACAGTCTATACCCTTTGGATACATAAAAGCACTCGGGATATACTAATGATATATTATGGATACATTGCAAGATGCACGATACACTCTATATACAAATTTTATGCAATGTATATACAAAATAATCTGTCACTATACAAAAAATATACAAATAGACTGTCACTATACAAAAAATATACAAAATAGACTGTCACTATACAAAAAATATACAAAATAGATGTAACTATACAAAATATATACAAAAAGTCCGTCATTATACAAAAATACATGATACACTTCAAATACACAGTGTGCACACATTACACATACAAAATTGTATATAATTTATATACACTATGTTCACATATTAGAAAATACACATTATATACAATTTTGATACATTTTTCAAACAGATTATACTTTCATGATACAAAATATATACACTTAGATACACAAGCACACAAGAGGTAGGCTCAATATACACCAATGATACACTGTCGAACTTAGGATACAATATTTATACATTGCAAAATAAATATTTATATAACGCGCCAAGAAGGGGTCTACGACCTTCAGCTTAGGAAGCAGGCGCCTATCCACTGAGCTACAAACGCCTATGTTATCATACTCATCCTTTCGGCTACTATATGCAATATATTTGGGCCGATGGGCCATTTTTTGTAAGTAGGATAAAACATGGGTTATTAAAATTTTGAGGGGCTATAGAGGGTAGTTTTCTCTCAATTCAATACTATGAACGGGAATGTATTAAATATTTATATTTTATTTTGCAATAATTTAGATAAAAATGCATAACCTATTTTTATTCTTTCTTTATTAGTGTTTAGTCATGTGATTAACACTCCCTTATTAGTCTACTTATTTTATCATGACTTATTACTTTTAGATTATGTTTATTTTTATTATAGCTTTTTAATTAGCAATATTTATATTACATAATTTTATTGTCTTTATTGTTGAATATTTTAGGATAATGCCATGACAAATCTCATATTTTGTATTATTTTCTTGGAAAATACTTTATATAGTTGTATCACATTAGGATTAAAGAAATATTTTGAGCACAATTTATATATTTTGTTCTATGAAGATTTTACCGAAAAAAATCCAAATAACCTGAAAATCCGAGAAAAACCAAGAGTGAAAAACCCGAGTTTTATTGGTTTGGTTTGGTATTCAGATTTAATAACCCGATACAATTGGTTTGGTTTGGTAATTATAAAATCCGAACCAACCCGACACCCCTACTCTCAACTTGTTCTCTTAGGAAGATAATCAGGATGAAAAGCAAAAGCAAAACTACATAGACTACTCACTTTTTCCAAGAATTTAAGTTACATACATACAATGCAGTGCAAACAACATGACACCATCAATGCAATTTAACAGTAGGTCACTTGACTTTTTTTCAGGTTACCATTTTAAGGTTGATATGAGGAATTTATCTATATAGAAAAACACAAGCAAAATAATATAAGGCTGCCAAGTGGAACACCCATATGGTAACACATGTAACAAATTAAGACAACTATCCAAAAAAGTTGGAAGTTGTTTTTCCAACCTACAAATCAGCTTAATAAGGAAAAAATCGAATTAACCAGCAAATTTGTATAGATTAATGAATCCTCCCACGATTTTAGCTCTCCTGTATTTCCTCTCCTTAATAACGTGGGTTTTATTAAAAACAGAACAACATAAATCCCTACAAGTCAGCAAAAATCTGAACAGTTAATACTTCCACATTTATTTATCCCACGAATTTATCCCACGAATTTTAGTTTCCACTTATTACTCCCAAGGTTTTTGGTTTCATCACACAATTCTTGGTTTCCAGTTATTACTCCCACGATTTTGCGTTTCATCCCACAATTTACAATTAGTTTTTTTAACTTTTTAATACCAACGTTTTTTAAAATAAAGGATGAAAAATAACAGTTATTCCCTCAAAATAGTCAGATTCTCAAAGCCACAACTATCTCCATTATCCCACGTCTCAACCCTCCTCTTCCAACTGAAAATTCTCAAATTTATTATATACTCATCTATAACTCCATAATTTATGTGCTTTATATTTTCAAAAGCTTTTCCACATCAAATTTCATCTACTACCATCTGATTGCAATTACTTTGGAAGTATGGCCATACAATTTCATGATATCAAACAAATTTCATCCAACTCTATGCAATGGAATCTCAAAGTTAGAGTGGTTCGAATGTGGATAATGCCGGATCGCTTTAACCCCAAATTCCATTTTCAATTGAATTGGTTTTACAGGATTGTAAGGTAACAAATTCAACTTCCTCATACTTTAAAACTTACTAATGTAGTCGCATTCCATAACAAAATTCTTTCTTCTATATCAAAAGATTTTTAACACTTTCATTGCCTTCCATATATATATTTGCCTTCTATATATATATATATATATATATATATTTTACTTTACAAAAACTTTCATCGAAAAGTTTGTTTATTTATAGATAGATTGTCAGCAGTTAGTTCATATAAGCTACAACCTCCTGTGAACTATAAGTGGATTTTTATATTCTGCAACGTTTTGTCCAAAATAAGGAAAGTGAATTTTTATAATCTGCAACGTTTTGTCCAAAATAAGGAATAAGTGATTCTGTAAAAAGCATAGAAGGTTCATATAGCATTTTTCAACTTTAATAGATTGTTCAAAATATATAAGTTCGACAAATATTAGCTACTGCTTGCCTTGGTTACACGATCGTCGGATGAACATATAGAAAGTACGTTTATATATGCAATTTTCATATTTGTTTCTGGTAAAGTTGCCTTCGTAATTGATATATATGTGCTTACATTTGTTGTCATCATAATTGTGCACTAATAATGAATTTGAATTTGCAGGGTGATCGTATACATGCTACAATCGGAAAGTATGTTCTTAAGTTTTTTAGGAACAAGATACATGAACTTCGCTTATATCGTATGAACTACTTTGTAGTCAGACCAAATAATTTGAAGTTTAGGACTACGACACACAAGTTGAAGCTGACATTTACTCAAAAGACATTTGTCGAGGAAACAAATGATCCTTCATTTTATATGAACATCTTTAACTTGCGCTCTTTTGACCAACTAACAAATGAACATGATGTGGATGAGACTGAATTAGTCGGTAATATTTTTTAAAATTTTAAATGAATTTAAAAATGATATTTGTTAAAGTATGTGACTAACTTTTATATTTGTAGATGTTGTTGGTCAGGTTGTGACGTATGAAGATGTTAAGACCTACAATTAGGGAGACGACCAAAGTTTACTTATTAATATTGTACTCGAAGATGATCAGTAAGTTCTTCAAAAATATTAAAAATACTTTATTCATAGATTACATATATGTGTGTTTATTAACCTAACTATGAAACGTATAGGAGGAACAGGATTATGGCAACATTATGGAGCGAACTTGTGGATCAACTTCAACATCACTTGAATGAATCTGACGATGAGCCTTTGATTGTTGTTTTCCAGCATATGAAACGTCAAAAATATCGAGGTTTACCATAAATTAGAAGTATTGTTTTATTTAACTGTATAAATAATTTGAAATTTCAATATTTTATTCGTATTGCATTTGACACATAGGTAATTACTCAGTGCGTAGCTGTTAGTATCAGACAAAGATATGGATAAATTCTACGCTGCCGCAGTCTATTGAATTTAAATCCAGGTTTGTGAAGTGTATAATCCTTTTATATATGTACGGAAAATATAACAATAGTATTTACAAATTAAAATTTTTGACTTATGCAGATTACTTGCAGCACGTCAATCAAACATTGAGCGACTGACTCGAACAACTTCTCAACAAAGTTACTCTGTTAGAGATGAGTTAGACAAAGGAACTATACTGTTTAAAACTATTAGGGATTTAGTTTAGTGCACGCAAGTGAGTTTAATTTAGCTTCTCAATTATATTATGTTATGTTATCTTTTTTGCATTTACAATAATTGTTTCTTTTTTACTCAATAGGAATCCAGCTATTGGATTGCGGCAAAATTGGTTAATTTGGAACTTGACCGGGGTTGGTCATGCTTGGCATGCAACAAGTGTAGTCGAAAGGTGAAAAAAGTTGGAAATAAATACTTTTGTGCCAAATGCAATGAAGAAGAGTCTTCTGTTACTCACAGGTTAGTACTAATTAGTGAAAATTTTAAAATGTTATATATATGACAAATATGCATAAGGTTAAGAAAAATTGAGTTGCAGGTATAAGCTTCAAGTTCGTTTTATGGATGGAACCGCTTTTATCTCATTGTTGCTTTGGAATCGCGAAGCTATGCAACTTATAGGAAAGTCCGCAAAAGAACTTAAGGAAAGATTAGTAGAGGTATACTACTAAAATTAATTTGATTAACAATAAAAAAATTTCTAACTTATGAAATTTTGTGCAGACTTCACTTTCCGATGCTGAATGTTCTTATCCAAGTGAAATGGACAATATTCTTTATAAAAAATTCATGTTCAAGGTTATTGTTAAGCAAGAGAATATTGAGTCTCAGGTCGAAGTCTACAAAGTTATTAAGCTTACTAATGATGATGACCTTCTAAAGGAATACGACCATACTTTATTCGAAGACAATATGAATGTAAAATTTTTTTAACGCACAACCCTCATCATATATAATTTATGTATAAATACTTTTCCATATAGTATGATTGTTCTTTTTTATTTTTCTTTAACAGGATCCACATTTTTTGGATGGACAAAGCTCAAGTGGAGATAAGCTTTTCGGGGTAAATTTGATCAAATTATAACTGTTACCCCATTTTTTATTGGTTCTGCAACTGCTATTAAATTGTTTTTGTTTTTCAAAGGATGTTATGGCCGAAAGTCAGGTGAAGTCTGTTTTGCAAACTCCCATTGAGAAAAGTGTATCAAAAAGTGGATCGTCGGTGTTAGACGATGGAGATGCTTGCACTGCAAAAATATTGCCATTGAAGACATATGACAAGAAGACTAGATCCGCTAATAAGGAATCAGCAGTAGCAGCAGATGATGACTTCAACTCTCAACTGTCTAGCAACAAGGTTCGCATAGTCGTAAAGAAAGAAAAGAATCCCTGATTGGTCTTACTGTAATGCGTCTTGGCCTGCACTTATATATTTTGTACTTCTATCGCTTCAATGTTCTGCATTTTATATGTTATATGGTGAAATGACTCTACCTATGCAACTTTATTTTTTATTTATCAACCATGATGCTATTATGTTAAAAAAGTAAGTGTTGTAGTTGCTGAGATGCAAATTCATAGGTTTGGCTTTTGGACTTTAACAGATGACTTTTAGCTGCATTGTTAATTCCTTTTATGTAGTTTTAATGGATTTTTTTAAATGCATATTCTTTATTTGTTGTCGTGCTGCGTTGATTGAGTTTAACGGTGGTTTTAATGGACGTTTAGAGGTGCTTCATCGCTTGTGTCGAGCAACTATGCTGGCAATAAGTGTTCTACCAAAATGCAGAATTTAGCTTTCAGCTATTTGTTTTCTTGACCATTCTGTTTTTCACTCTACATATTATTAGTTCTGTTATGTAAAGTTTATTAGAAAGTTTATAAGTTGTGTATGGTTTAACTTTTGGCTTTTTGTTTGCGTTAAAATGATCTGTTCATTTCTACAATTATTACATTATATATTAATTGTTCTACTTATTGAGTATGCACTTCACTGCAGATTTTTCGTTAAGTTTTTGCTCTTTCACCACAAGATTAAAGCTGAAATATTTTAATAAGTGATCTGTAGAGTATGGCTATCCAGTAGTACATTTTTATGAAACCCTATGTGCATAAAAATTTATGCAAGTACAAGATCCCCAGGAAACATAAAACTTTTACATTGGAAGCCACTGAACATTGTCCTTCCTAGAAAAATTCATATTCCTAAAATTGAGGATCTTAAAGCAAGAAAGACACACCAAATGGAGTGTCATAACAAACTCAATATACATAGATGGATTGCAGGCGTTAATGCAATAAAATAATCAGGATGCCTTTGAGCATAAATTGAAGAGACATCACATGAAGGCATAGTGAACACGTCCTCTAATTTCAAAGCAAAAGGACTAGACAGTGGGTGAAAGAAATATCAAACATATGCTCTGGAAGACAATGATGATTCAAGTCTTTCAGTGATTACAATATCTTGCAGTCTAATAAGAGCTAGGACAGAAATTAAGGTTGTCTGTTTTACTCATTAAGTCTACTAATAAATTTAAAATAAGCAATACATGCAATATACCTCAAATGACCCTTGCTGGCTATTGATGCATCAGGCTTCTTGGTTCCGTTCCGAGCAGCTTCTTGCTGTTCAAAAGCCTTTGACTCAAAATACTCAAGCCATGCAGCAGCATCCTTCAGCAAAGATCAGAACAATTGGTAATTATGAAAAATACTTGGCTGAAGTTAAAACAAAATAGCCCTAAAAATAGTAGAGAAGCCTACATCATATTTCTATAGTATCGTCACTCAATCCATCACTTAGATATGACACTATACTTCACTGCAGGTTTAAGCTGCCTAAGTTCTTCACAGTATAGTACTAAAAGTTTTAGCTTCTGCAGTTGAGTGATAATGTATTTGGCCGCATCCACTGCTTTTACTGTACAAACACATTTACTTCTGGCAATATGACATAATTTAAGTTAAAACCAATGCTAAAATAATTTGTTAAATAATCTTCTTATAGCAGTTATGCAAAACTATTATTACTATTCTAATAGGAGGTATGCAGCCACAACATGGCTAGATATGACATAATTGAAGTTAAAAGCAATGCTATTTAATGATGATGCTCAAACAAAAAACAGTAATCTTTAACAGCACATTACATGTCATGGAAGGCAACTGAACACACTTAAATCCGCACTTGGACATCCAACTAAATGATGCTTAACACCAGTAGATGAATATTAGTTGGCATAGAATCCGATAGCCTACCAACTGCTCAATGCTTGCATTCTTGAAACGACTTCTCCTGTCTGAAGGTAAAGACAATCTCCTAATTATATTGATATTTATCCGCCTCTATGGGAGGTGAGTGTGAATCAAAGAAGCAACGTTGGGCACATCATAGTCTGAGTTATTGTGTCATATCAATTATCAAGTATAAGCTACAGTAGTATGGACCATACCAGACAAGCCATTGCCATGTAGCAGCGTAATGGTTTTGTGAACTTACTGGTATAATGTAAATGGCACCACAGGTAACAACCAAGTACATAGCTATGTTAATGACAAGAATGAGATCATTCCTATGCCAATAATACATGTAGAAAGACAATAGCCCAAGCATATGCTGCAGCATTCACACGGAAGACAATAGCCCAAGCATATGGTGCAGCATTCACACGGAAGACAATAGGCCATGTATATGGTGCAGCATTCACACGAATGAAAAGTAGGTTTATTAACAGAATAATGTTGATGAAAGAAGTAATAAAATACATGAGTTTTTTGGTGACGTAAGTAATAGCCTAACAGGCAGGCCAATCGTTTAACTCTAGACCCACACCAATCTGTAATTACTAGAAAGTCCAACCACGATTGGTTTTTCTTCTGTACAATTCATAAACAGTTGTTTCTCAACAAATGTTAAGTGTGCAGGTAATACTTTTAAAAGAGAGAAGTGTGGATTTAGCTGATGGAACAATTTTGACTAAGAACACAAAGAAAAATGAAAGACTTTCATTATGACAAGGAAATTAGAGGCAATTATCCAATAGCAATCAAAGTACAAGCAACAACAACATGACAACTTATACAGACTGATATCGTTAACCCTGTTGGATATGCAGCTCCATGGTTGAAAAAAAAATTCGGATAATGACTGTGTTCTTTATCGGACGGATGCCAATATGGATTGGGATAAGTTTTCTCTACTTGATTTTTGTTATAATTCATGAATCCATCATCATTTTTGGGATTTGATTGATGATTTGAAAGTGAAATTGAGGGAATCAGGGTTTGAGTTTTAGAGAGTTTTAAGTGAGAATTTGAGGGACCAAACAGAGTCCGATTTTAATAAATTTTATATGGTTAGAGTCGAGAGAGAATGGGGTTTATGATTCTGTCATTTTGACTGATTCCGAGATGTGGGCCCAGAGGCTGAGGGATGCTCTCAGAATTGATCTTACCAAGGAAAAGGAGAAGAATGATGGGATTCTTTACAATATGCTGAATTTTCTCCAAGCCAAAAACCAACCCTCTAGCTCCCCCAAGCCTTAGGAATTCTAGCCTTTTGTCTCCTGAACCTGAATATTATTAAAAATCGCGCCTAAAGTGGCTAACGTGTTATATCTTTTGGGAAGGCCGTGAAATTCGCTAAACGGCCTATCCCGGATACTAAGTATTTTAGTAAGCAATTAATGAGGGCCCCACAATTATCTATTTGATTTGGCGAGGCTCGTCTCATTCTCAATTCTTCGACTTGGCAATTAAATAAGTTTTGGCAGATTTGATAACAGTCTGCAATGGCTCAAACATGGTAAAATATCGAATTATATTATAATACCAATCACCAAATATGCGGCGCCTCAATTTCACACCTTAAATTAGTCTGTTCATATCTTCATATTTTCTCTATAAATAAACAAGTTAAAAATTAGTACTAATACACCTTTTAAAATGTTATAAAAGAAGTTTCAATTTTATAAGAAAATCGATGAAAATGACTTCAGATTCAACCATTTCTCTGTTCTTGACAATATTTCTTATTGCACAAATAAAATTTTTACACAATTTCATAAATATATCTTTTGTATATTTCGTATCTGATTTATACATAGTAAAAATAATTACAACTAATTATATATTTTACAACTTATCTACAACTTTCACATATTATTTCTACTCAGTTAAATACAACTACAATAACATACAACTTAAATACAACATTCGCGATAGGTATTATGTATTCGAGAAGAGGAAAAATTTGGTCAACGCGAGTTTGGGCTTCGCGAACGCGGGGTTTGACTGCGTTCGCCAAGAAGGGAAGTCAGGACAGAGTTCAAGAAATAACGGGTAAAACTTAAGTTTGCCATGATGTAATTTTTCCGGGAGGGAGGATCGTTTGGTAACAGCTTTTTAGTCCCTGCAAATTCACCCGATTCAGAATTCTTCAGCCTTATTCCTCATTCCTGATACTCAAGTTAACATTTTAAAATTAGATTTTGCCATGTGCTGCTCCAAATTTGATGATTTACAACATGAGTTAAAAATAAAGAAAAAAAATTATGCTCCACATGGTTTCCATCCGTGGGTGAGACTAAACTTTTGGCGACAGTCATGAAACTAAGAGCACTGCAAATGACCTTTTGGTGAGACTCATCAAACTAAGACCCAGTGAAAGGTTGAGGTTTTCGACACACAAAAACCTTTTAACATTCAATAGTAAACTATTTTTTTTGGTCCCATTTCTGCTTTCTTAGAAGAGGATATTCAGTTATGGATTTTGAGAAGGAGATATGTTCAAGTGAAAGGTAAAAGGGCATGTTGCATACTAATCGTATGTCACTCTGCTCGATCTGACCTTTTTTTCTGGAGCCTTGCCATTAATAGAAATTTAAAGATAATAGATAATGACCAACAAAAAACAACCTTTTCAAATTAACAAGGATGGATATTAACAAAATTTAATGTAATGCACCTAAATCATAAACTATTTAAGATACACCTATTGTAATCCCATCAAGGGATGTTATGGCCGAAAGTCAGCTGAAGTCTGTTTTGCAAACTCCATCGACAATAGTGTATCAGAAAGTGGATTGTCCGTGTTAGACGATGGAGATGCTTGCAATGCAAAAATATCCCCTTTGAAGACATACGACAAGAACACTACATCCGCTAACAAGGCATCAACAGTAGGAGCAGATGATGACTTAAATTGACAACTGTGTAGCAACAAGGTTCGCAGAGTTGTAAAGAAATAAAAGAATCTGTTATTGCCATTACTGAAATGCCTGTAGCTATGCAAATATATATTTTGTTGTCATGTTCAATGAATGTGTTGCTATCGATATGTGATCTGCTGAAATGACTCGACCTATGCAACATCATATTATCTTTATTACTCATGAATTCAGTTATTAATTATGTCAAATGAATGTGGTGCTGTTGCCATATATTTTTCTATCAGGTACATTATTGGTTCTGCTTTAAATTTTAGGCTCATTGTTTGGTGTCAAAATCTTTTCTACCTGCCATATATGTAATCCCTTCGCTTCATTTTCTGCACTTCACGGATAAGCAGAACATTTCTATTTAGCTTTTTCTACCTGATCAGATATCAAAGCAACTATAACATATTCAGTATAGGCAAATCAGAATGGGGAGTAAATGTTATCCTGACGAACTATTATCCATAGCATACGGTTTTCACAGCATATGTTCTGGTCAGACTTCCCTTAAATGTACTTATCATGTTATAAAACATTAATAGTTAACCACAATTACTAAATAAGTGTGTACAACTTACTGCTTATTACTTAGCTTCAAACGAAAAGGTGATTCTACACATCCTATGGTCTCATGAAGCTCAAAAAGGTATGTGTATAGACACTCAATTTCTGTACAATATACTACAAACATGGAAAAAAGAGATCGTTTGTATTCTTAAAGATACATTTCAGTATAACATCAATAATAAATTTCTATTAGGACAGAAGAAAGGATATAAAGAAGGATAAACCTACAGAGGACAAAACTAATCGCCCCTGTAAATTGCTTAAGGATTTTACATAGTTCACGAAATATAGCTTTAATTTTGATGTCATGTACTGCAATTAATATTGATTTAGTTGTTCTGTAGAAATTGAATTATCGAATAGGTGAATATTGTCAAAATCTTAGCGTAATTTGACAGTTCGTCATACATTCAAAATTTGAAGATAAACATGTTGAACTGTGGAGCATGTATTTCCTCAACATCTGATCTTATGCGTGAACATCAGCTTAAACTTGTGGTCTGCACTGTAGGAGGATAAACAGCAGGCGCATAAACAAGTGCATCAAAATAAAAATTCTCTGTTTACTGTACTATAGGACAAACATAAATTAAATCAAAATATTACTGTATGTATAAGCTACACACAATAAAAATACTTTTTTGCGTACCGATAAATATACATAAACACCACGATTTTCAAATATTCACAATATTAGTAAAAAAAGAGAATTTTTTAAGAGTAACAACTTACTAAGTGTTAAGAAAAATTGAAAGGGATAAATCCTGCGTTAATCAAGTGAAAATATTTTGGCAAAAATTAAATTTCTTGTTGTACTTCAAACAACAATTAATTCGAAAATATATTTAAAAAAATTTCTATGAGAGTTATAGTTAACTTAAAATACTTCTTCAGTTAATACTATATAAAATATAAATATAAAATAGAAAAAAAAAGCAAAAGTAAAAACAGGCGCATAACATCTCTGTTTTTGTAAACTTCTCTCTCTTTAACCTTTTCTTGAAGACTCTTCAACTTCTCAAAGCCACAACAGTTTCTCACAGCAATTTTTAGACGACTGCATACCTCAACTTTTGTAAGTTCTTTTCATATGTATCCAATGCTTTCATGCTTATGCTTTTTGTACAGTAATTTATCTTCTAATCTATTGTCGTATTGTTGCTTCAGAAATTTTAGATATACATATATATATATATAAATTTATCTTCTAATCTATCTTCTAATCTTCTAATCTTCTAAAATTTCTGAAGCAACAGTGCGACAATAGATTAGAAGATATCTATATATATATATATCTATATATATTGCTCAAATTCTTCTTCATCTCACTTACATACTAACGCAGTAAAAAATTTTTTAAAAAAAAGTGAAGGATAAAAGAGGCGCATAACATGTGCCCTCTTTTGGTCAACTGCTCTGTATTTTAGGTTTTGTTTGTAGACTGTTCAACTTCTCAAACCTAATTCAGTTTCTCATCTCAATTTTTCAACTCCTGCGTGCTTCAAGGTCAGTAAATTTTTTGGATATGTATGTCGTACTCTTGGTTTCATGTTTTTACATTTGTTTACATTAATTTTTGTTTTAAAATTATTGTACTGAACAGTGAGGGGTTGCGAAGAAGCTATACAAAATACAACTTTACTTTTTCATAATACTCTTCAAGATCTCGCAACAAATTCAGTTTAACGACACTTTGACATGGAAGAAAAGAAAAATCTCGGAAGAAAAAATAGTATATGCATACAAAAGCAGAAACAGGCTAAATTTGCGTTGAACGGTATGAAATTTAACACTTAACATTATATATATCATGAGTAATATTCCAGTTGTTTAAAAAATTGGATGTAAATTTGGCGTGTTACTAAATCTTTTTGTTCTACTATTTCTTCACTTTCATATATGCATTACATGCTGAAATTTTAGTATAAGTTTTAAATATATGTGTCATATATATTATGTTGATCCAAATCAGCTTTGTAGTTTCTATTATTTTGTATATCGTCTTTTGTCCGAATATGCATTATTTGATATATCATTGCATAAATGTAAAATATATTATCTCATATGTTTGTCATTTTTTATATGTTTAAGCATCCATACATGTTATGCAATTTGTAACAAATTTAACATTATATATATAATGATTAATTTTGTGATTGTTCTAGGTACTTTTGATGTTTAGTCGTACATGTTTATTATCTTTAATAGTCGCTTTTATAGCTGGTTTACTCAGTTACAAGTACATAAAAATCACTATTCTAATCAGCTTATGAAATGTTATATATCAATCTTTAAAGGTTGACTTCTGCGCAGTTATAGTTTTGCATTCTTTGAATTTTGGACATTTCAGTTGCCACTGTCTCTCAACTTTTACATTTTTATTTTTTCAATTCAACATATCAAATCTTTATACTACCCTTTATTGATGGTTATTGTTCTTAAATATCCATAGATTATTTTATTATATGGATTTTCATAGTTTCACAACCTTTTTTAATTTATAACAGTTACCTATTAAGCATTTATGGTTACAGACTTTGTTCATTCAACTACTATCAGACGGAGTGCTATGGAAAAAGAAAAACCCGAATAATCATTAACGGACATAACAAATTATCTGAATTCCCCTTAATTATGTAGTGCATCCATAAAGATCTCTGAACAACTTTCATCATCTCAGTCTCAGCCACAGTATCCACATTCAACACAACAACAACATTTTCGATATGATTTTTCACCTTCAAAATTGCAAAAGAATCATCTGTTACAGGATTTAAATGACCAACCATTGTTGCAAGGTAAATATTTGTCTAACTTTGCTTATATGTTAAATGAAAAATTGAGAAAGTCAATAAAAGAGTAGCTATTCTTTCAAATAACAAAAATACAAAATTTTTTACTTTTTTTTCTTTTTTCTCATATGCGTAATGGATTGGCGAATAGAAAAATTTAAAAGTTAAAAGTTCAATTTACTTTTTTTTGCTTTTTTTAATTTTCTTAAGTAAGACATGTTTGTTATACATATAGAATTATTATTTTGTATGAATTTTCTAAAAGTTGTTCTACTTTTTAAAATTTTACTAACAGATTTATTTTCTATTTTGCGATGTTTATGTTTTTATATAAATATATTTCTTTGGTTGATTAGGCATAATATATATATAATACTTATAAATGAATATTTGTTCTCCATCTTTTAAATGCTATATATTAAGCTTGTATACATATAATTTATCATTTAAAATTTGGTTTGATAGCTTTCTTATGTCTTTCCACTTTTAAAAATTAGTTTTTTCCTTATTATTTTACTGTTTACTGATTTTGTTCATACTACTATGACAGGGAATGCTTCTGAAAAAGGGAAAATAAAACAATCATTAATGGATATAACACATCGTGTCAATTTCCCTCAATTTAATAATACCCCCATAAAGAGTTGTGGACAAGTTTCATCATGTTATTCTCAGCCACAATATCCAAAATCAATACAACAACATAGTTTGCTATATGGTTCGTCCAGTTCAAATTTGCGGAAAGAACATCTTCTATCTGATTTAAATGAGATACCATTATTTGAAGGTAAATATTCATGTTTAATTTACTTAACTTAATTTTTACATTTGAGGAAGTTAATATTTTTCTGCCCCTATGTACATGTTCACATAAATAATGAAGTTTGTAATTTATAAGCATATAACTTATATGCAAAAGTTGAGGAATAGAATTATTTATAAAACTAAACTTTAATTTTCTTCCATTTATTTGCTTCTCTTTATTTTCTCAACTACAACATATTTGATATTTTACAATTATACTTATATGATTTTTTTTTGGTTGGGTTATACTTTTGCAATTTTCATGACCAAAAATGCACTCCTACAATTTCAAATTGAGATTTGCAATATACTTTTTCTTCAATATGAAATTTAGAAGTGACTAATAATTAATAATTTTTTTTTACAAATTGTAGATGACAACATTGATGCTGATATACCAGGTATGCCATTGAATCTACCACAACTTATACTCATACATACAACTTTACTAATTTATAATTTATTCATCAAGGTCAAATGCAATCCAGTGTTGAAATTCAAGATGCAAATGAAGATGATGATGTTTTTGAAGGTATTGACATATAAACTTATTAACGTTCCATAATGTGTAAATGTATTAACAGTTTCACATATATTCAATTTAAAATTCTAATAACTAATTATTATTATTTTTAGATGATGAAGTACACAGCTGGATGCATAATGAAGGTAAGTATGACATAATTTAAAGTTACATATACAACATCCTTTTACTTTCTATATAATAAGTATTTAACTTTATCTGTTTTTTTTACTCTCATAAAACCAGAATACTGGGATATAGGAGATGACAATTATGAATGTGAATATTGTAGGGCATATTTCTGGTTTGAGGAAAGAGTTGAGAAGAAGTATAAAAAAAAAAATCAATTTTCACTTTGTGTTGTGGTCGTGGTAAAATCAAGCTACCAAATTCAAAGGAGCCTCCTTCGATTTTGAAGGATTTATTGTTTGGATCAGCTTAATAGATTAATTCATTTCATTAAAACAACGATACTATAATTATTTCATATATATATCTTCTTTAACAAAACCTAATTTCATGAAGGTGCAAAAAACAAACATTTCAGAGAGAACATTCGAACATATAATTCTGTATTTGCATTTACATCAATGGGAGGGAAGGTGGATTTCTCTGTTAACAAAATAAAGGGACCTAGAATATTCAGATTGTCCGGGCAAAATTATCATCAGATTGGAAGCTTATTGCCTCCGGAAGGATCTTCTCCCAAATTTGCACAATTGTATATCTATGATACAGAAAATGAGGTGGAAAATAGAATTCATGCTATCAGGTTAACATTGAGAATTTTTAAGTTCAAATATTTTAATATTCATTTTATTTTAAGACGTAAATTTTTAGTTGAACTCAATATTTTCCTTCACAGCCGTGGTGAAATGAACAGTCAACTTCACGCTGAAATTGTGAATGACTTGAGGCAAATGCTTGATGAAAATAATGTTCTTGCAAAGTCATTTAAAATGGTAAGAGATCAATTTAAAATAGATGGGACCTCAAATGTTAGACTTAGATTGATTGGGAAAAGAGGCTCTGATGGAAGAAGATACAATTTACCAACAGTTTCAGAGGTAGCTGCTTTGATCGTTGGAGATTTTGAACAAACAAGGCCTGACAGAGATATTATAGTTGAAACCCAATCTGGACAACTACAAAGGATAAATGAATTAAATGCAGCATACTTAGGTTTGCAATATCCATTATTATTTTCTTATGGTGAAGACGGATACCGAGAAAAAATTCCTTTAAATGATATTGATGATTCAGCCGGTGGAAGGAAATGTGTTAGCACACGTGAGTACTTATCATATAAAATTCAAGAAAGGAAGGATGAAGTTCCTTCAATTGTATCGGCTAGAAGATTATTTCAACAATTCTTGGTAGATGGTTATACAATGATGGAATCTTCTCGATTGAGGTTCATTAGGCTTCATAAAAAATAATTGAGAGCACACTTTTATAATGGGTTACAAGATGCTGTTTTACATGGGGACATAGAACCTTCTTCTGAAGGACACAGAGTTATACTCTCTTATAGCTTTACGGGTGTAACGACCCAATCCGTCGTCTCAGGTATTTCTGCCCCCTTTTCCCCGTCTTATGCTTCTATATGTTTCATTATATGTGTTTGATGAATTTGAAGTAATTCGGATAGAGTTTGGTTGGAAATGAGACACTTAGTCTCTTTTAAGAAGACTTAAGTTGGAAAAGTCAACGGGATGTTGACTTATGAGTTAGAGGGCTCGAAATTTAATTCCGATGATTCGGTTAGCTCCGGGTGATGATATAAGGCTTAGGAGCGTAATCGAAAGTAATTTTGGAGGTCCAGTGAAGAAGTTAGCCTATTTTGGCGAAGTTGAAATTTTGGCGAATTACAGTTGATAGGTGATATTTTGATCCGGGAGTCGGAATGAAATTCTGAGAGTTGCACTAGTTTCGTTAGGTGATTTTGGACTTGTGTACAAAATTTTATGTCATTCGGACGTCGTTTGGTTGGGTTTCTGATCGAATGTGCAATTCGGAAGTTTTAAGAAAATTTAGACTTTGATTTGATGATAAATGAGAATTTTGATGTTAACGATAGCGTTTTTATGATTCGAACAAGTTTGAATAATGTATTAGATCATGTTTTCGCTTTTGGTTGACGTCCCGGGGGCCTCGGGGTGATTTCGGATGGTTAAACGGGGAGAATTTGAATTATTGCTTGAATTGAGAGTTCTGCTTCTGTTGTTTTCGCATCTGCGAAAAAAGGACCGCAGAAGCGTTTCCACAGATGCGGTTGGCTAGCCGCAAAAGCGGTCCAAGAGGGGCCAGGGGAATTCCGCAGAAGCGGATTTTCGACTGCGTAGGCGTGGCCGCAGAAGCGGACATATGACCGCAGAAGCGGTCTGGGGAGGACGCATGTGCGGAAATTTTGATCGCAGAAGCGATCCCCGAGATTTTTAGGGGGACCGCAGAAGCGGTACCGCAGGTGCGGTTTCTGGACTGCAGAAGCGAAAAATGTCAGAATGGTTTATAACATTTCATCCGCGAACCCAAGCTCATTTCCACCATTTTTGAGCGAGCTTGGGAGCAATTGTTGAGGGTTTTCAAGGGGTTTCGACTGGGGATCATTGGAGGTAAGTTTTATGAGTTAAATACATAATTATATATAAGAATCATCCTTGAAATTCATGAGATTATAGCCAAGTTGTGGGAAATTAGGGCTTGAAGCAAAAATATTCTAAATTTGGAATTGATAGGTCATTTGAGCTCGGATTCGGGAGTTCTTGGTATGTACGGACTCGTGGCGGGACGAGGGTTCCGAAAATGTAAGTTTCATAATTTTTCGAGAAGCGGGTCTGGGGCTCGGGTTTTGCTAGTTACATATTATAAGAGGTCAATTTATTTTGAAAAATATATAATCTCCTAGTGCACTGAACTTTATAAAATTGATCCTAGGAAACAAATATTTTCAACTTAGAATCATGCGACTTTTGATAAACAGAACTGGGTGGTAAATTCATGAGTTCTTAGATTTCAAGGATATATTGACTTCTGTAGACTTTTAAATTTTATAGGGTCTAGTTCCTAAAGAAGTTGAGCTCGCATTCTATTTTTAAGTAATATTGGTTCGAATTGTAATATTGCTGACCCCCAAACATGCCTTAATTGTGGTTTTGAATGTACTTGCATGGAATTTGACTTGTTAGAAATGAAGTTAATTGTTGAGATGAAGTGAAACTTGTATTGAGGAAAATTATATTTATATATATATATAAAAGTGACGTGTCAAGACACTTAGATCGGTTAAATGGTCAATAAATCACAATTAGTCACGAGTCAGGAGTTACAATAGACACGAGCGAAGAAGGAGGAAGAGGCACGAGAAATCAGATAAGTAACACGGCGCCCGTACCATTTAAGCCATTTATATCTGGAAATCAAAAGAAATAAATCTGACTATAAAAAAGAGTGTAGATACGGCATTTAGTGGACATTAAATGTTGAATACATTAGAGAATATATTTAGAATGTAATAATTATGTAAAGCAACATTCAATGTCTTTAATTACTCATAATAGCCTCATTATAATTCAGGCAAACATATATTCTCAAATGTACCTATAAAAGGGGAATATATGGTCAGTTGTAAGGACAGACAATACTATTGCAATATACATTGGAATTATTCGTTTTTCTTAATTATCATCTTGCTACTTACAATTATTTCCTTTTATTTATTTTCTTGATTATTAGTAACCCAAGTTCTTCTAAATTCTAGCTTTAGCCTAAATTTTATTTTTTGGTTAAATAAATTAGTTCCGTTACCGGAAATCTGATAATCTATTTCCTCTTTGCTCAACTTTTCTTGTTACATCAACTACGGCAAACAACAATGATAACACTCAGGGAAACCAAGAAAATCAAAGTAATCAACAACTTAAGGGAGATCTGCCGGATAATAACACATTTGTTCCTTCTCCACAAGGTTCTCCATGACGGTCTCGTGAAGGCACTCTTGAGGGATCTCATACAGATGGACAAGCTCAATTCGAAAATATGGAGGCTATGGATGAAGCTTTACAAAAACTTATTGCCACACAGGTCAATAAAGCTCTTCAAGCTTTTGTCAGTCAACTACCTGTTGCTCCACCCACATCTACTACAAATAACAATACTCTGGAGAACCCTCTCTTTGGGCTAATTAATTCAGGTAGCGGAGTAACCCCCAGTGAGACACAGGAGAGAGAAACAGGTAATTTAGTTAATTCTAATTAACAAAATCTAGTACTAACATTGCAGAAATAGCTCAAGGAGCAAAGTGACTGCATAGAGAAGATACCTTGGGTGCCGCCCGTGATCAAAGGGGTAGATATGGATAAGTATTCTCAACAGCTTAGGAAGCCAAGTGCTGCTCCTATCCCAATCCCAAAGAAGTTCAAAATGCCTGATATACCAAAGTATGATGGGACAACAGACACACGAGACCACGTTACTGCATTTACAACAGGCGTAAAGGGCAGCGACCTGACTAAGTAGGAGATTGAATCAGTCTTAGTCAAAAAATTCGGTGAAACGCTCACTAAAGGAGCGTTAACATGGTATTCTCTTTTACCCAAAAATTCTATAAATTCTTTTGCTGAGCTTTCAGATTCTTTTATCAAAGCACACTCAGAAGCTCAAAAAGTTGAAAAAAGAATGTAAGATATCTTCAAGATCAATCAAGGAGACTTAGAATTGCTTAGAGAATTCGTGGACAGATTTCAACATGAAAGAATGACATTGCCACGTGTACCTGACAATTGGGCAGCCATAGCCTTCACAAGCAATTTGAATGAGAAAAGTTCAGAAGCTACGAGGCGACTCAAGGAAAGCCTCCGAGAATTTCCAGCAACGACGTGGAATAACGTCTATAACAGATATAGTACAAAGATGAGGATTGAAGAAGATATTATTTTATGACATAAAAAAAGAAGAAAAAGTAAGCTCAAGACGTGCAGAAAATGAAAAAAGATCCAGTAAAAAAAGGTATGATCCATACATGGGACCTGCGGGGAGAGACTCACGATCAAAGTAGGACAATCAGAGGTACGATCACAGATCAAGGAATAAAGAATCAGGCTCGTCTTCAAGATTTGGGAATAATCGAAACACACGCGAGCCACGAGATGATGATAGAGGTCTGAAGGCAAGGTTTGGTGGTTATAATTTCAATGTAAGCACTTCTGAACTCGTAGCTGTTTTAAGAAACATGGGAGATAAGGTACGGTGGCCAAAGGAAATGCGATCGAATCCAAACAGATGAAACCCTGATCATTGGTGCGAATTTCATAATGATCACGAGCATAAAACAACAGATTGCAGGTTTTTGCAAGGTGAAGTTGATCATTTGCTAAAACAGGGGTATCTCACCGAGTTATTCAGTGAGAAAGGTAAACAAGCATACATGAAGAACAGGCAGGAGCCTCCAAAACCACCTTTACCCAAAAGAACTGTCAACGCTATAAGTGGGGGTGAAGATATCAATGGCGTATCATATACTGCCGCAAATAAGATTTCCAAAGTAACAATTACTCATGGGAAGCGGCTGTGACATGTATTGGAGAAAGAAAATATTACATTCAATGATGCAGATGCCGGGGATCTATTAACTCCACATAACAACGTACTGATAATATCTTTACTTGTACATGACACTAACGTGAAACGAGTTTTGATTGATCCAGGTAGTTCTGTGAACATTATTTTTATACGAGTATTACGCGAGATGCAAGCAGAAGATAAATTGGTTCCAAAAGTGCATACTTTGTCAGGATTTAACAACTCCAGTGTTGTAACGAAAGAGGAGGTGGTACTTACTACATTCGCAGAAGGCATTGTCAAAGATGCCAAATTTCAAGTAGTAGATATGGAAATGGCTTACAACATGATTCTTGGGAGGCCATGGATTCATGACATGGACGTTGTTCCATCAACTTTGCATTAAGTCATTAAATTTCCATCTCCCTGGGGTATATGTCAAATCAGGGGCGATCAACAAAAATCCAGGAGCATCAACTCCTGGCAAATTCAAGTGTTAAGGATAAAGAAAAATAGCAATTATAGAATACAGTTGAGGATAACGTGGCATTAACCTCAACTGAACAAGGTCAAACAGATGTTGATTCAAAACCTGATACTATTCAAGAACTAGAAGAAAACGAAAACACAAAACCATGATAGAAGAGCTGGAGGTTGTGGTTTATTTATACATTGGCCAGAGAGAAAAGTGTATATAGGAGCCAATCTTAACCCGGAGGTAAAACGTAAGTTGATTGAATTTTTAAAAGCTAATGCAGATTGTTTTGCTTGGTCCCATTCTGACATGACAGGGATACCACCAGAGGTGATGACTTAAATTAAATGAAGATCCATCATATACTCCAATCAAGCAAAAGAAAAGAAAGCAGGGAACTTTCAAGAATCGGGTGATTCAAGAAGAAGTCCAAAAATTGCTAAAAATTGGTTATATTCGTGAGTTAAAGTACCCTAACTGGTTAGCTAACACTGTTGTAGTTCCAAAGAAGAACAATAAGTGGCGAGTTTGCGTAGATTACACAGACCTTAATAAAGCTTGCCCAAAAGATTCTTTTCCATTACCGCACATAGATCAATTGATTGATGCAACTGCAGGTCATGAACTTTTAAGTTTTTTAGATACATATTCAGGGTATAATCAGATTAAAATGGATCTAGGAGATGAAGAAAAACTTCCTTCATAACAGACATGGGGACTTACTGTTACAGAGTAATGCCCTTTGGTCTAAAGAATGCAGGTGCAACGTATCAGAGGTTAGTTACCCAAATGTTTCAAGAACAGGGCCAATTTTAAATTCTTCTCAGCCCTTAAGAAGCAGGACCAATTTGAATGGAATGAAGAGTGTTAACAAGCACTCAGGAATTTGAAAACATACTTATCAAATCCACCTTTGCTAGCCAAACTAAAGGTTGGGGAGAGACTTCTCATTTATCTTGCTGTTTCAGAAGTTGCTGTAAGCGCTATTTTGGTTTGAGAAGAACAAGGTAAACAATCCCCTATCTATTATGTTAGTAAGTCTTTGTTAGATGTAGAGACGCGGTATCCTCAATTAGAAAAACTTGCACTTGCATTAATCATGGCATCAAGGAGTTTAAGAACTTACTTTCAATGTCATCCTATTGCTGTAGTGACTGCATATCCTTTACGTAATATATTGCATAAGCATGAATTATCAGGCAGGTTGGCCAAATGGGCCATAGATTTAAGTGAATATGAAATATACCAACCTAGAACAACAACAAAATCACAAGTATTAGCCGATTTCGTGGCTGATTTTAGCCAGGGGATGCAATTAGAAGCAGAAAAAGAACTGCATGTTTTAAATGATGCTAACCCAGGAACTTGGACATTATTTACTGATGGCTCATCAAAAAACTCTGTGAGTTGAGCTCCGATAAATTGAGGGTCATTGTCACATACAATTTCCTTTGGTACACCAAATCGACATATGATATTCTGCCAAACAAAATCTTTGACTTCTTTTTCTCGCACCTATTTAAATGCTCCTGCCTCCACCCATTTAGTGAAATAATTAGTAAGTACGAGCAGAAACTTTACATGTCCTTTCGCTTGGTAATGAGCCTACTATATCCATTACCCATTTCATAAATGGCCACGGTGCAATGACTAGATGTAATAATTTTGCGGGTCTGTGCATATTGTTACCATACCTTTGGCATTTATCACATTTAGCCACGAAACTTTCTGCTTCTTCTTCCATTTTAGGCAATAGTATCCTGCTCTAATCAAGGTTCTTACTAGTGACCTTCCTTCTACGTGATTACCACAGTGCCCCTCATGTATCTCTCTCATTACATACTCCATTTGTGAAGGTCCGAGGCATCTTGCTAAGGGACCACCGAACATTTTTCGATATAAATTACCTTGCTTTAAACAATGCCGAGCAGCCTTTTTTCGCAGCACATGGGCTTTTTGCTTATTATCAGGGACGGTACCATACTACAAAAAGACAACAATCTCGTTCCTCCAATCCCAAGTTAAATTATTAAAATTTACCTCATTCTTATCAAGATCAAGAACTGAGTGAAATAAATGTATAACTGAGGCGTTTGCATCACTTTCCACATCAGCTGCAGATGCAAAATTAGCTAGGGCATCTGCTTCAACATTTTCATCCCTTTGTAATTGTATGACTTTCCAGGTGTGAAATTGCTTTATCAACTCCCGTACCTTTTCTAAGTACTGCTGTATCCTTGCTTCCCTAGCTGTATAAGTCCTCAACATTTGATTGACCACGAATTATGAATCACTCTTGATTATAATTTGATTTATGCCAAGTTCTCGTGCTAATTCTAGACCTGCGATCATAGCTTCATACTCCGCTTCATTGTTAGTTATATAATGACATTTAATAGCTTGTCTGATAGTTTCACCCGTAGATGGTACCAAGATAACCCCTAGACCTGCACTTTTTACGTAGTTGGACAATTAAAAGGATTACATCTATACCTTATCATCCAGTGGGTAATGGGCAAGCAAAATCAACAAACAAGGTTATTATCAACAATTTAAAAAAGCGATTAGAGGAGTCAAAGGGTAACTGGCCTGAAGTGTTACCCGGAGTTTTATGGGCATATCACACAACAGCAAAAACGAACACAGGAGAAACACCCTTTTCATTGGTTTACAAAGCCGAGGCTTTGATTCCAATTGAGATAGGAGAATCAAGCACACGATTCATGCAAGCGACACAAGAATCTAATGACGAAGAGATGCAGGTCAATTTGGATCTACTGGAAGGCAGGAGAGAAGCTGCATTAATAATAATGGCGGCACAAAAACAAGTAATAGAACGATATTACAACAGGAAAGCACGCCTCAGATTCTTTAAAATTGGGTAATTCATGCTTAAAAAGGTTTTTCAATCCACAAATGCAGCCAACACGGGTAAATTGAGTCCAACTTGGGAAGGACCCTATAGAGTTCGTGATATTGCAGGCAAGAGAGCATATGAATTGGAGACAATGGATGGCAAAGTATTGCCTTCACATTGGAATGTTGTTCATTTGAAGAGATATTACTTCTAAGGAATACCCACGGTAAGGTATCACCATTTTACATTTAATTTTTTGAATTGTTAAAATTTTACTAACGATTTTAGATGATAGGCAAAAATCTAGCCCGTACTAAATGATGAGTCACGACCTGTAAGGCACACAGAATAACCTAAAATTCCTGGCCTAGGGTTACAATTATTCTGATAGAAATTTAAACGGGTTAAGCAGTCTTCATCTATAATCGTATCTTCGAGTCCCGTATGTGTTTCCTTTTCAGGAAAAGGACCAAATGAGAGAAACTATCAAGTACTCGAGGCTTCATACTTCAACACTCAAACACTTGGGGGACTACATAATATACACAAGTATATATAAAGAAGGCAGAGAAGATTGAAGAAAAATCAAGCATGAAAAAGTCAAGTGCAGAGTAATAAAAGTCATATGAAGTCATGAGCCAAGGCTGAAGAAAACCTTATTGTAGTTAGGGTAAAAGTTATGTACTAAAGCCGGTTATAAAGAAAAACCTTGCATTTATTGTTCTAAAGCAGGTTATAAAGAAAAACCTTGCATTTATTGTTCTAAAGCAGGTTATAAAGAAAAACCTTGCATTTATTATTCTAAAACGGGTTATAAAGAAAAAACTCGTGTTTATTATTTTTTCTTAAAAATCTGTTACAAGGAAAAATAGTTACGGGAAAGTTATAGATGTAATTCAAATACATGTAAGATGTTATTCAAAACTTGTCAAGGTTTAAAATAAAAACTTGTCAATATTATTTCAAAGAAACATGTGTGTTCCTATTTCTTTTATCGTATGTTAACACCATTATGAAGTTGAGACATCTTCTTCATTAAGTGTCAAAATATAATAGGGCCCTCTTTTATAAAAACTCATGTTTAAAACTATTTAGTCATGAGATTTACAGAAGCATTTTTAAAGAGGAAAAATGCAAGTTATTCTATAAGTCCTTAAAAATAAAGGCAAGAATAAAATAAACAGAAGTATAACATAAAAAACTTCTTAAAATTACTTAAGATTAAGTATGAAATTGATCACAAAACTGTAAAATTGTTTATACAGATTGCCCCATAAATGACTTGGGGACTTGAGTTCCAAAAACCAACCCTTAAATGGAACTAAGGCTTTTACTACAATTTTCTAAGAATAAATCCTTAGATGAAGCCAAGGGTTTCTAACTCGACTTTCCAAAGAGGTGCCTGCAACAAAAACAAGGAATTCAAGATAAATTTTTTACTAAGAAGATGTGGAAACTGAAGAAGGTGCATCAAAAGCAAGGGGCTCAACTTGGACAGGAGTATCAGCGATTACAAGCTGATCCTGATTCACATCAATAGGCTCAACTCGAGTAAGGGTTTCAGCAGAGATGGTTTCAACTTGGCTTGCAGCAGTAGGTTCGATTGGGCTTGAAGAAGGTGTGATACATGTATGATCCTCAGCCATGGGAGCTTCAATCACGGGAGAAGGGAAGTCATGTGGTTGCTGAGCTTGTTCTATGGTTTCATTGACCTTAGCTAATTCAGCTTCCAGGTCAAAACTCTCTTGCCCAACTTCAAGCAGGGTATCACGATGGAAATTTAGAAAAGCCCAACTCACCTCAACATCAAATGTTTCTTCAAGGATCTCATAATCCTTTTCCCAAGCAGTAACCTCACTCTTGATCTCTTCATTTTCGGCCAAGGCAGAATTATAAGAAGCTTGAAGAAAAGCATGAGAGCTCTCTAAAGTACGTACCTTGTCAACAAAAGCTTGAAGGTCCTCTTATGCTTGAGTTAATTTTTGCACAAGTTCCCCATCGTAAACTTCTTTTTAGCCAACAGTGCCTTTATTGGCCTATTCTCCTCGCTAGCCTTAGATAGCTGTTCTGAAAAAGAGGATTCAAGGCATTCTTTTTCCTTCTCAGCTTGGCTCAAAGAAGCCTTGATAACCGCTAGCTCCGAAGTTAACGCTCATACTTGCTATTCTAAGTTACTTCTACTATCTTGTAAATCCTCCATATCAATTTGAGCACTGTTAAAATGTTCCTTCCAGTTGTTTGCCTCCAACTGAGAATCGCGAGCAGCCTTCTCCGCATTATGAGCAGCCTTCTCCAAGTCACATGCTACTTTCTCCAAAAGGGAGATTCTGTTCATCAACTCAGTGCCAATAAGATTGGCCTAATAAAAAAGAAGGGAAGTAAGAATCCCAGGGTCAGAAATCTTTATAAAATAGAGAAGAAAAGAAAATACCTTTAAAGTGGCATGCACTATGTCATTCATAAGGGTCAAGCTGCTATGGCTTTCAAGCTTTGCTTTCTCGATTGGGCCAATCAAATGCTCGAGCCAAATATCAGCTTGGCCGGATTTTCTCAAGAGGTTGTTGTTGGCAGGAACTTCAGTGGTTACACTTCTCATATTAGTACTTCTACTTGAAGAACCGACCTCCATATGGTGAACGATAGGTGGGAGAATTGTCAAAGGAGGAGTGGTGGAAGGAGTAAAAATAGTGGAAGAAGGAACAGAAGAAACGGTTGATGCAGGTAAAGAAGCAATCACAGGTACGGGAGATGAAAAGAAGATAAGGGAAGTTCATTTAGAATAGGTCCTAAATTTCCACTACCAAAACCACTATCAAAAAGTTGGTCAATAGACTCACGAGTGTCGTGAGGAGAGATGTCATCATCAGGAATGATAACTGGAGCAATAATCGGCTCGGTAAGAGATAGATGAGGAGAGACTTCACCCTTGTCATCAGAGACGATACGTCTCCTGGCTCGTGGTCTCGTTGCCAGGGAGTCTTCATCTTCTTCCTCAGAGTCTTCTTCTTCAGCAACTTCTCTTTTGGAAGAAGAACCCAAGACTATTTTTTGGGCCAGAGAGGTACGAGTATCCAAAGAGTCACGAGAAGCCATGATTGCTCCAGCAGTGATCCCTCAAATAGCAAATCCTGATAAAAAAAAGATAAAAGTTACAACAATAAAGGAGAATATTTATATATGTACATGGAAAAAAAAATTAAAATTAAAAACTCTTACCATGAGTTTTCACTTTCCAACCGCAACGACTGGAAAGGTTTTTCCATGACCTACCCTCCATTAGGGCTGTCCTTAACAATCTTTCCACCCAACCACGGAAGTTGGATACGATCTCCACAAAACCCATGGTTGCTGAAAAAAGAAAAGAAGAGACATAAGGAAAGTTAATAAGATTGAAAGAAAAAGGCACGAAAAAGATGTAACACTTATGTGCAAAGTTTCACTTCTTAGGAAAAGGAACGTTCTCTTTACCCACTAAACCACCAGTGGGGGCAACAATAAACCGAGCATACCGGTCACAGTCTTTGTCGTCCTCGGGGCTTACTAAAACCCTCTTGCTCCTGGCTGCTAGGGTAAAAATGCCATTCCAGAAAAGCCTAGGGGAGTAGAGGTGAATTAAGTGAGGGAAAGTAAAGCCAACATCTTCCATGTCATCAAGGTGTCTCAAGCAGGCAACATCCCTCCAAACAATTGGACCAATTTGATCCAGACAAATACTGAAAAAACGTCAAAAATCCAGAATGACCGGGTCAATGGCTGGTTTAAATCCTAGAGTGAAAGTGTATGTGTAAACAAAAGTGTCACGACCCAAACCCGGTCGTGATGGCGCCCAACCATATAGCTCGGCAAGCCCGACCAATTATCACTCACGAACCCAACCTGATAACTCATTACTGACAATTTAAGTAAATTTAGCAGTTTAAAAATAATTAGCCGATGTTTATAATAAAAACATTACGTAACAGACCGAAACATCTGACGAAACACTCCCAACAAAATCTGGGGTCACAAGTCTAGAGCCTCTAAACAACGGAGTAACAAATATTCGAAAATACATAAGTCTGGAATGCGGAAATAAAACTGAATAAAAGGGAGAAGTCGGGTCCTGCGAACGTCAGGCAGCTACCTCGACAACTCTGATAAAACTCTTGAAGACAGCGACTGCTCAGCTAATTCTGCGGGACACCCGAATCTGCACACATGGTGCAGGGAGTAAAGTGAGTACTTCCAACTCAATGGTAATAGGCATATATAATGACTGAAAGTAAGAAATCCCGAAATACCACAATGCAAAGCTGAAGCTAACCACTTACACATTAAACGATAAAACAACAATAATCAACGACAGATAGACAAATAGATATCAATGCATGAATGCAATGCAATGCACATGACTGCTGCGGCATACAACCCGATCTATTGGGTACCCGTGCTCACTGTGGCGGTTCAGACTCCGGAGGGGCTCCTACAGCCGAAGCGCAATGACATAGTAGCATTCGCTGCGGCGTGCAGCCCGGTCCACAATCAGTCCAGTTATATATGCATGCAAGCCACACGGCACAATCAAGTTTACCATTTTNCAGTGATAATAACCTAAGGGATCCAAATAGTTGGCACACAACCCAAATATATTCATAACAATCCAAGTAGGATGTTTACCAGCCAATTTCTAGTCAATAACACAGTATAGACATCACTCGGACGGACTAAGCCATAGTCCCGTCCACAAACGACCCCGCACTCACCTTAGAGTACATGTCTCGCCTCAATACAACGTCACAATGTGAGATAGCAGGGTTTCAAACTCTCAGCTCATCATCTACATCTATTACTCACCTCAAGTCGGCTGTAGACTAGTCCGCAATGCCCTTTCCTCTTGAATCGACCTCCTCGCACGTCGAATCTAGTCAAAACCACAACGAATACATCACTATATGCTAAAGAAACATAACCCAATCGAAATTACTCGAAAAACACTAGAAATCACGAAGTTGGCAAAACCTGAGCCTCGGGCCCACTTCTCAAAAAATTACAAAAGTCACATCATCGGATTCCTCGTCTCATCACGAGTCCGTACATATAAATTTTATCAAAATCGGAGTTCAAATGATCCCTCAAAATCCAATTTCTCATTAAGAAAACACAAGCCCTAGTTCTTCCCTTTTTACTCAAATTCCATGAATTT
>MU720665.1:0-49855 GCA_026770625.1 Nicotiana glauca
CCTCCGGAGTCTGCACACACCCCCAGTGAGCGCAGTTACTATTATATTGGATCGGGCTGCACGCCGCAGCATTATGTCTATTATATTGGATCGGGCTGCACGCCGCAACATTTTATCTATTATATTGGATTGGGCTGCATGCCGCAGCACTATATATATTATATTGGATCGGGCTGCGCGCCGCAGCAGTGTTGGAAAATTGTGGGACAATAGTAGACTGGTACTGTACTTTCCTCCTTAGAGATATTCTTACCTGTACTGTTACTTTTAGAACTGTTTAGTGTTCTTATAGGTTTTTTTACTTCCAGTTATTATTTATTGCTATTACTCGCTGAGTTGGAGTACTCACTCTACTCCATGCACCTATGTGGCAGGGAGTAGAGTGAGTACTTACTTATGTGGCAGTTGATATATATATTTTGCTGCTGTTTCACCTTACTGCGGAGTTATCGAGGTACCTGCCGGCGTCCGCAGGACCTGATCTTTCCTTCCCGTTATCTCTTGTACTTGTGCTTTAGACTTGGTTGTATAGGATATTATTCAGATGTTTAGAGGCTCAGACTTGTGACACCAGATCTTGTTGGGCTGTTATTTCAGTTATTTTGATTTCCGCACTCTTATCATTATTATGAAATCAGGATATTTTACCTAATTTTGAATAATTGAGTTGATAATTGGAATGGAAAATGTGAAATGGTCGGGCTTGCCTGACAAGGTGTTGGGCGCCATCACGACCGGGGTTTGGGTCATGACAAATGTGATGACTCAAAAGGTCATCTTCCATTTTGGAATCCGACTCCGTGTTCCAAGACCTTAAAAAACCTCATTTTATCTCTCCTCGATTTGCATGCCAGTCCAGGCGCGATTCACGTAAGCCTTTACATGGAAATTTGAGAAAATAATAATTTTTGCCTTTAAAAAGTTGATTTTAGTTTAATACGGTCAATATTTTAGGTAAACGGAACCAGACCCGTGTTTTGACGGTCCCGGAGGGTCCGTAGTAAAATATGGGACATGGGCATATGCCCGAAATTGAATTTCGATGTCCCAAGCCCGAGAAAAGACTTTTTAATAAAAATTGTTAAACTGAAATTACAAAGGATTTGAGAAATTCGTTAATGTGTGATCTCATTTATATCGGGCCCGTATTATTGTTTTCGCAGCCCAGTATAGTTTTAATGTGATATTTAAGTCATGTCTGTGAAAGTTTGTGAAAACAGAGTTTATTTGACGTGATTCAGAGCTTTGGTTGAGAAAATAGAAGTTTCGAAACTATAATGGAAATTTCATGTGTTTTGGTGTTAAATCTGTAGTTGTGTGCGTTATTCTGACAATTTGATCACGTCAGCAAGTTCGTATGATGTTTTAAGACTTATGTGCATGTTTGGTTTCCAGACGCGGGGGCTCAGGTTAGTTTTTTACAGGCTACAGAGTGTTTTGGCTTAACAAAAATAGCTGGTGTGCTTCAACTGTGTTGCAGCCTTTAGACATCGCAAATATGAGGTCATGTTTCGCATTTGCAATGATTTTTGAGGTTGCAATTTTGAGCTTCTCATCGCAAATGTGAAGAGAAGCTAGGTCTGCCTGTTTTCGCAATTGCGAACTTTTCTTTGCATTTCTTTTCTTCGCATTTGCGAAGGAAGTCTAGGAAGGGTGGGATCATAAATTCGATCATTCACCCGCATTTGTTCGGAACAATGTTCACAAATGCGATGCTTTCTTCGCATTTGCGAAGGCAGCAAGACTGTGAAGGGCTTCGCATTTGCAGTGGCTCTTTCGTATTTGCGAAGCTCTGGTCGCAAATGTAACATTTTCAGATTTTCAAAGCATAAGTTGGACAGGATTTTCTCCTATTTTTCAAATGATAGAACCCTAGGGGCGATTCTCCTAAGACCAAATCTTCCCCAAAACTTTGGTAAGTAATCCTAACCCACTTTCTTTCAATTTCCAATTACATTTCATGAATTTCCAACCAAAAATCTAAGATTTCTATGGTATAAATTGGGGGTTTGCGTAGAATTAGGGAATTTTATGAATTAGAGATTTAGAACTCGATTTGTTGTTGGATTCTAAAACCAATTGTATATCCGGGATTGGGGGAGAATGGGTAATCGGGTTTTGGTCTGAATTTCGAATTTTGACCATGCATGCCTGTGGTCGGTTTTTTACTTTTGGGGGAAAATGTTGAGGAGCCTATAATTATGCATTGGAGTTGATTTCTTTAGCGTTAATTAATGTTATTAAGTTGATTATGACTAGATACGAGTGGATTGGTGCTGTAATCAAGAGGCAAAGCGGTATTTGATATTTGAAATACATGTTGGCTTGAGGTAAGTGTTTGGTCTAACCTTGACTCGAGGGATTAGGGATCCCTGACTTAATTGCTATGTGAAATTCCATGTGTGCTACGTATAGGTGTGTGACGAGTACCTATGCACTACCAAATTATCTTTTTTGCCTGTTTCCTTCCCTATTTCCTACTATATTGTTTTCCTATCTTAATTGATACTTGCTTATTCGTGCTTCCATGTCTAATTACTTCTTGTTTAATGTTGTTTTCTCTATTGAAGGTATTAATTGTTCCGTAGCTTTATTATATTATGTTGTTGGTTAATTGGTTCTTCATGGAACGCTTTGGTTGGTCTCTTTGTGTAGTATTAACTGATGAATTCTTATAATTGTAGAGATAATCCGTTGTTTTGGTTTTAGGTATAAATGTTGTGGAGGATTTGAGTTAACTAGTGAAATACTTGTGCTTATTTTGTAATTGGTATTGATATGGTGGGATCGAGTTGCACACCACAACAGGAAGAATGAGGGTGAAAAGTTATTGTTTGGTGGGATCGGGTCAATAAGGAGTAATAAGGGTGGACTGCTGGAATGTCACGACCCTAACCCCGAACCCGATCGTGATGGCGCCTCTCGTGAAGACAAGGCCGGCCGACACTTCCCATTTTCCAATTTTATTTTTCACAAATAGGCATTTAAAAACAATCTAAACATGATAAGAATAAATCTGAAATAATCGATAATAACATAAATACGAGGAAGAATACCCATACACAGCCCTAACCGTGGTGTCACCAGTCATGAGCATCTATAAGTCATAATAAAATCCTGCTAAATCCATAACTAGTACAATGTCTGAAAGGAAATAGAAATGATAAAGGAGTAGAGACACGTGGCTGCAGACGTCAACAACTACCTCGTAATCTCCATAAGCCTGCTTGAATCTGGAGAAATCAGCATTCGGGGGCAGAACCAACTACGCATGAATCTGCACAAAGGGTTCAGGGAGTAAAGTGAGTACTCCAACTCAGTGCGTAACAAATTTAAATAACCACAGAAAGTAAGAAAACAGTTGTTGATACCTAATTTTTCCCTATGTATTTTAATAAACAAAATACTTTCAAAATAACATGTATGTGCATATATAAGCATGGCCAAGTGTTTTGGTATTCTACCTAATTTTTAAAGATTTTTAAAATCAATTTAGTGTCCATTTTAGTAGTACAAAAATCAATAATTATTCCCAAAACTATCAATTTTGGTGAATAATTTATTTTTTTCTCATATTTATACCAAAATATCATTAAGATAATTTTTGTAAATTTATTTGGTATTTAAAAGACTAAATTGCATATAATTGCAATTCTAGCCTACTTTAAGATTTAATAGCATTTTATAATTGTAAAACTGGTTCCAATATTTTTTAATTAATTTTCATATATTATTAATTGGCTCAGTACTTTTAAATTTCTTTTAAAATCATTTTTTACTATTTTTATAAAATAAAAGGGGGGAAATTGGCTTTTTAACACTTAGCCTCATTTTATTTCAATTACAGCCTCTTTTACATTTCTATTTTAGCCCTTCAATTGACCCAATTCTACCCAATTACAACAGCCCAATTTCATTTTTTAACCCATCCCCCGACCCAATTAAAAAATCCGCCCGGTTCCTATTTTGATCCAGGCCATTGATCATTTTTCATCAATGACCATAAACCCCCATTACCTTTTTAACCCTAAAAAACCTACCCTAATCCGTCATTTCACTCTGATAGACGCCTTTGAAACCCTTCATCTCTCTAACTCACTCAATGGCTCTTTGGAACCCTAGTCGTCTCCTGCCCTTTTCAACCACCACTCCACCGGAATCCATGGCTCCTCAGGACATAGATGGTCTATACTCACCCCTCTCCACCATTTGACATTGGTAGTTCGAGGTTTTAAAGTTTGACCCCGACGGTTCTCTTTCAGATCTTCTCAGATCTTTGGTTCTATGGCTTCTCCGGCCTTTGCTCCGGCATATTCAAGCCTCAAGAGCCTAATTCTCACTCATCCGACTCAGGATCGGACTATCTTCCAAGCCTTTCTCATTTCTAGGCTTTCTCCAAAACCCTAAGCTATTCGAGGTTTTTCTCTATTATTTTCTTAGACATATGTTGTATCTGTGATTTACTCGACTTTTAAAGTGTTTTCCCCAAAAAAAAATTTCAAAATCGTTTGTTTTCAATTTAGGGTTTCTGAAAGGTTTTCAAAATATCTTTCTGATTCTTTCTGTTCTTTTCTTTATGTGTGTTTGTCCGTGTTATGCTCGTATGTTTTCTTTTCTACCACATATGTGTTTGCTCTTCTGTCTTTCTTTCTATTTTACGTGATTCTTCTATATATCTGTATTTTACTGTGCCTCTAGACCAGGCTCGCATGATTATCTCTGCTATGTTTTCCTACATGATTTCTATTGTATGTGTTTTCCACTTAGTTCTTTAACTTTGTTTGCTTTACTAGACTTTGTCCGAGTTTTGCTAAGCATGTTTCATCTATTGCTTCTTAAGTTTGTATCGCTCCTTTTCTTCTGAACTTGCTTATGCTCCGAGCTTTTCTTAAAACATGTTCTTCATGATTTAAATTAGTTTTTATTTCCTTGTTGTTTCAAACCTGCTATCATATCTGTTTTATCTCTCATGAGGCTCTGAAACAAACCTTTGAGTCTGTTTCAATGGCTTGCCTTCTCATCTCTATATCTTATTCGATTGAAACCCTAGGATTTGGGGGTTCTTTGGAAAGTTTTATTAGGGTTCTACTTTGGAACCCTGAACTATCAAACTCATTCTAAGTACTAACTGAATTTGAAACTCTTTGCTTATGATTTTGAACCTTTCTATGCTTGTGTTTTCTAATTAGCATGATAACTCCTTCTTGTTTGATATTTCTGTACTTTATATATGAGAATTTCTTCTTGCAAAAAAGGATCTTCGCTAACTAATTGATTTATTTCGAAATCCCTTTAATAAGGCCTGACTAATTGTTACTGATTTTTCTTTAATTGAACCTTCTTTAACTTTTCCTAACTTGGTTCATTCGAATAAAGCCTGTGATTTTGAAGTCACTAGTTGTTTGATTGATTCCCTTTCCTTATTTTTTACAAACCGTGTACCACTGAACTTTGCCTTAAATAACTCCTGCGTATTTACCCTTCTTGTGTTACTTTGGAAAGATTTTAATCAAATTTCTTTCCTTAATTGTCTCCTACCCGTTTGAAATCAGAATCCCTTAACTGAAGGGAGATTCTGTGTGATTGATTGAAAACTATTCCCTTACCTTTTCTTACTTGTTTTCTGCACTATAAAAGGGGCACGACCCTTATGCACTTAGACGACCTTGAGCCTTAACTTTAACACCTTCAATTGATTTTACTCACACACTTACAATTCAGTACTTCTTTGAGTTTAATACTCGAGCACACATTATTCACTTGCAATTTGAACACTCTTGCAACATTCTTCTCTCTTCTGAGATCTTTTGTACTGTTTGCTTGCAATTTGGCTTACAAGACTTCTACTTTCACTTATTTGTTTCCCTGAAACTGGTATGTCTCAATTTTGATTTCAGCTTCTTCCGTATGTGTTTACTTTATAGTTGCTACACTCTTGTCCACTTTGATGTTCATGTTCTATATTAAATATGATGCTCTCCCTTTACATTTGTTGTTTGTTATGAATTCCCCATACCCCTGCTCCCTTCTATGTGTTTGAGTTAAGGCTCATTGCCTGGCAGTATCCAAATTGCTGCACAAGTCTGAACCTGATCCTCAAAGGATCCTAACTCCAAAATTTGCCTAACAGGCTGGTCAGGGGTGTGCCAGCACTCCTAATTGTTGGGCATGACCACCAGATTACCATGGCCTTCCCTAACTCCCCCTCTATGCTCTTATACTTACTTATAGACTCAAAGTTCTGCCCCCTCCTGTGAGCCTTGCCTTGGGACCTTAAGTTCCCTCTAAACTTGGACATTCGAGGACTGGCCCTTCCACACTGCACTATAATCTAATTCTGCAATGTATTTGGGGTGTAAGAACTACCCGGAGTCCCCTTGAGGCTCTTGTGAACATTGACACATCCCAAATAAGAGAAAGGCTTTGGAAATCTGATCTTTGGAAGTTGGTTTATTTCATATTTCAGACATGGGTCTTAATTAGGCTCTCCTTGGTTGGAATCTTTAATTTCTGTTGTAATTTTATTTTTTCTTAATTAATTCGGGCCTGTAATAATTTGTAATAACTTATGGGGGTTTTAGTTAAAGGGGGAGGGTCATTCATGTATGCATACGGGTAGATATCATGCTTTAGGTATTTATTTCTACAATCACAACCTGTTTTTCGCTTATGCATCTGCACTTTATGTAGAAATCCTGCTTATAAGTTTCTGTACTTCTGCATATAGAAGTGATGTCTATAAGGTTTTGCACTTCTGCATATAGAAATCATGTCTATAAGTTTCTGCACTTTTGTATACACATATGTCATTAGGCAAATAGTCTATAGGTTAAAATAACAACAAGTTGCATCCAAGATAGCATGCCTATAGTGTTCCTGCATCATGATAATCGTTTTAAAACTAACAACGCTTAGAAATCTTGCCTATAGGAGTAACCAGTTGAATCTGATTCGTCTTTTTCATCTACAAGTCTAAAATCATTAGTAATATCGCCTAAAATCTGCAGAACTTGTGTTTTCAATAATCAATAAGCCTTCATTAAAATCAGTATGCCTTTTGGATTGTTAGATATCATGCCTATAGGTTTCACCTAGGCAAGCCATTAGGTGATTAATTAACTACACCAGTCGTTGATAATTACAACCAGCACGCAGGCCTAACTCGGACTTCTTATCTGAAAATGTGTGATAAATCAGTCATGCCTTAACGTTTAAGTTTAATTTAGACCATAACCAATATATGTAAGTCATGCTAAACAATTTGTTGCTTTATGTGAGGAGTCCTATTTCGCCCTTTAAATTGATATGTGTTTCCCTTTAACTGCTTTATGTGTTTTGTTTGTCGCAATAGAATTTTGCCCTTTTAAAACTCTAAAAAGCCAAATCTCCCTTCCCTTTAGGATTATTAGTCCAAAATGCCTCCGGAACTGATAGGATTGGGGCGGGTACTAGCATGCAATAAGTAACGACACTATTCCGCATTTAATAGCTTAACGGGGTGGTTAAGGGTAGACATGGATATGATGACCACGCGATATCACCACATGTATAAATGGTTACCGGGAATTTGGTGGGGTGATCCATGTTATTTATAAACCTAGGACCCTCCCTTCCTCTTTACTTGTTCACTTCCCTTTTTCAGAATTTTAAAGTTATTTAGTTTTCAGTTTCTTCAACCTCTTTCACTTCAATTACTTGCACCTATTATGCAAATCTCTTTTTTAATCGTCTGATTTTGTGTATTGTTCTCTCCCAACTTCCGCCTCTTTCACTTCGTTTTTTATAAATTACTTGTATCAATCATTTGACCCCCTTCTCCTTTACTTGTGTATCCTTTCTTTAATTGTAAAACTACCTTCTTCTGAATTTCAGTATTTTTTTAAACCTCATGTACTTGTTTATTTGTATCCATTATGTGAAAGTTACTTAGTATTTATAATGCTTGCTTATTTACTTGTTGTTTGTATTTAAAGTCACAATTATAGCATGGCCGGGAACCACAATAGTGGATCTTGAGTGGTGCCTAACACCTTCCCCTCGAGATAATTTGTAGCCCTTACCCAAACTCTGGTTCCTCAACTCAAACGTTTCTTAAGTGTCCTAATGCACTTTAATAATTAGGTAGAGACTGTTCAATTAAAAAAGCCAATTCCCAAAAGAAAATAAGTTGTTCGCCCAAACGTCATAAACCCGATTTCACGAGAAAAAGAGGGCATCGACAGCATGGCAATTCTGCTGGAGACTTCTTTAAGACATTTACCATTTCATTCTATTTGTGACTCTATGCTTCTTTACAAGTCTTTACTTGTTTTTACGTATTTATTCTTTCTTATACTACGTAACTGACTTGGCTCTTCGTTTCTTTTCTTTAATGTTTTCCTTTTTCGCCTTCCTTCAATACTGTTGTAAATTATAAGAGACTATTGTAATTATTACTTTATGAACGTGGAAATACATGAAAACTTCTTTAATTCTTGTAACTGCATATTCAACATCATATTCCGCTGGTGCCAAACAAAATACAATAGCAACGCTTATAATGAGTGGTTGCGCCCTTCCGATATCATTACCCCCTAAATTAGGCAAAGGCGTATTTGCGGTAAAACCAGTCGATCAATGGTGTAGTCAACGGTTTCGTGTCTTTCTCTCGTAAGTTGTCCGCTCAAGGGTACTAGTCTAATACCCTATAGAAACCCTACTATGTTTAGTTGTGCATGCATCACTGTCAAAACCTAGCCGAGTCAGTTATGCTGTCCGCGTAATGACTCTTTAAGATAAGCCTTGTCCAAAGTCCACCGAGTTTCCTTGTAACCCAAATAGACATTACCATGTCTATGCATTTATTTGGAGAACTAAATGTCGCTTGTGCCAATTATTGATATTTAAATAGTCGAGTCTTGCAGGGGTAAGGGCCTAACACTTTTGTTTTGCAGAAAATGAGGCTCGAAGTCCACAGATTCAGCATTGTCACCCACATCCACCCAAAATTGTTAAAGTGGTGGGAAGATCTTCATTCCAGTGATCAGACCCTTGTCCAAAAATACTTGGGAAATTTACCTTCTCTTCTGGAAATCCAACCCAACAACAAAATTATTTAAGCTGCTACTTTGTTTTGGGATTGCGGTAGGTCGGTATTTCTCTTTGGCGACATTGAGATGACGCCTTTACTTGAGAAAATTGGAGGACAAGTTGGGATACCGTGGCAAACACCAGGTTTGTTGATGATGGAAAATTGCAAGGGTTGGGCTTTTCTCAAAATGATGGGTTTAAAGAAAAATCCCGACTTAACTTGCCTGAAGGGGTCGTACATTCCCTTTGAATATTTGTATGAAAGGTACGGTCATAGCAAGTCCTACCGTACTTACCCTGAGGAGTTCGCCCTCACATTATTGGGGCATATTCATAGAATGGTCTTTGTCTTCATGTTCTGCTTCTTGGGGATGATAGTATTTCCTATGAAGAAAGCGAGGATCCATACCCGACTAGCCATGGTCACCAACACCTTAATGGAAGGAAATGGTGGGAAACCATTTAGCATAGTGCCCATGATTATTGCCAAGATATACCGAGCCTTGGAGAAATGCCAACGGGGAGCCAAGCACTTCGAGGGTTGCAACCTTTTACTCCAACTCTAGCTCATGGAACATCTCTAGAAGGCTGAGTATCGACAAAAGATCCAGTGTAGGGATTGGGATGATCGTATTTCCTTCTATCAGCCAAGGAGAATGCACTATATGCTCAAACAGAAGATACCAAATTATAGGTAGAATTGTTTGAAAATCTGACAGAGAACACAGTACATTGGATGTTCGAATGGATCCCTACTGAAGAGTACATTACCCGATCCCGAGATGCACCATTTCTAATATGTATTTGTTTGAGAGGAACTTATCCTTATGTCCCTCTCCGAGTCATGAGACAGGCCGATAGGAAGTACGTTATACAAAAGGTTGACAAGATGAGTCACCTCAGGGCCGACTTTGAAGATGACGATAGTCCATACAAGTGCCAAACTGAACATGTGTGGCACTGCAAAATCGTCATAGGAAAGGATTCGTTCGAACCAGACAGGTACCATGCTGGTTATAATCCATACAATCCAAGCTGGTTAGAAGATGATCATAATGGGTTAGGTCAACCCGGGTTTGTTCGAGGTCATAAGATCATCGACGAAAAGTCTGAAGCACTGGTGAAGTACAACCAACTGCACAAGAGGATTCTGGAATGCGAAAGTGAGCATCGTGAAATACAAGAGGCCCACTAAAAGCTGATTTGAAGAGTGGAAATACATGGTTGTCAGTGCCAAAAAGCGACTGGAGTACTTGGAGCGGGGTTTAGTGGAGCTAGAAATGAAATTCATCAAGAGGATCGAAGACTGCCAGAATGCTAAAGGAAACGAAAGTGGATACCTAGACAGAGCCTACTTGCTGCTAGGGCTTCGTGAGCTGGTGAAGCTATTCGACGGAGCCAAAGATGCCGAGTATAGGGAAGGTCCTTTTGAGATCAAGTAGTTAGGATTCCTTTTCTTTTGCCTTAAATGTAATATGGCCAATGGCCATTACTGACATTTTATCTTCTGCTATTTTAGCGTCATTTAAGGATTCGTCTTATTTTTATCAATAAAATGAGGCATTTAGCATTATAAGTTCCCCAAATAAACTTGTCGCTAGGCCTACATCGGGCACAACGAGGCTCCCAAATTAGGACACGATTTATATTCTCGCACTATGTGTTTAAGTATCATACCTTCTTTTATTATAATCCTTACTTACTTGTTACATTTTTGTTTTTGCTTTTGTTTATTCCCCTCCACAAAGGTTAGTTCGTGAACTCTGGCAACATAAGTATATTTTACAATATCCAGGGGCCCTCCACCTACTCCTCCTCCCAGTCCTGTCAGGCAAAAAAGGAAAAGAAGAATGGAAGATTCAAACAAATCAGCCGAACGGGTAGTGGTCACTCGTAGTGCCATGGTCCCCAACGAGAATGCCTCTCAGATAAAACAAAAGTTACTGAAGTTCCAAGAAGAACTTGACCAAGTACGAAATTTGGAAAGTCTGTCATTTTCCCTTGCCACCCCAGAAGTTATTCAGAATCCCATACCTCTACAAAATGTCCCAACCATCCTGCTCCTCACCACCATTGCAATACTTGCCACATTCCTAACAACACTCCGCTGCTCATCCCAGAACCATTGAGGACATACTGCGACAAGCTTGTCGGAGTAGGGAAAGATGAGAATATCCACATGAAGCTTTTCATGAGGAGCCTTAAAGGAGATGCTCTGTCTTGGTACATTAGCCAAGACCCAAAGAAGTGGTCAAACTGGGTTAGTACGGCATCCAACTTCATGGATAGGTTCAGGTTCAACATGGAAAATGCATCAGAGGCTGCTAAGGTTCGACCTACTTTAAGGGAAGAACATATGAACAATTTTTTCATCCGGGCTCAGGATTCGCAATACTATGAAAGACTAATGTTGATCAAGAACCATAAATTTTCTGACATCATCAAGCTAGGAGAAAGAATTGAGAAAGGTATCACGGTATGGTTACTAACTATGAATCTTTGAAAGCCACCGATAAGGCTCTACAGTCCTGTGGTACATCCAAGAAGAGGGACGTAAGCGCCGTAATGGTTACACAAAAAACCAAATTACCTATCAAATACAAAACCTACCCGATATCTCCACTTACATATCAACCCACTCAAAATTTCCAAAAGCTGGCACCTTCCTACCAAGCTCCACCACCTACCTATCAATCCCCTCCACCTCCTACATACCAACCTGTTTCACCCAGATATTCCCAACTTGCACACGTCTACCAAGATTACAACACTCAACCATCCCACTATCAATCACCTCCCGCTCGCCAAAACTTTCCTAGACCTCGACCAAATTTTGAATATAGACTTCCTAAACATCATACCGCCATTGCCGAACCAATCGACGTGCTGTATGAAAGACTCAAAGTTGCTGGTTATGTCACCCATATCCCTGCTATAACCCCTGAAAACCCTTCCCAATGGGTCAACCCAAATAAAACCTATGCATACCAACCCAAATAAAACCTATGCATACCATTCTGGCAAGAAGAGGCATACCTTTGGTGAATGCCGCTCTTTGAAGGACAAGATCCAGGCTTTGATTGACAACAGGATCATCATGGAAAAGGAGCGTACTCAAAATGTCCGTAATAACCCTATACTAGACCACAAGGGTGGGTGTGTTCATATGATTGAAATGGAGGACGATTGGGATCCTAAAGGATCAATCGGTTTGATCACGGAAGGTGGCGATCCGAAGAAACTAACCGTCACTCATAATCCAATTGTAGTACAAATTTAACCTTCTGAAGATGCCGAGGTGAACATGCCCATACCACTTGAGTTTGAAATGCTAGCCTCTGCAAAGACCCCAACACCAATTGAGGTCGAGTTAGGGTCCACAAAGGCGCCAGAGCCATTTGAAGTTGTTGTATTACCTTTCGAAGAAAGGGTGCCATTCTAGTAGAATTGATATTCGTAACACCATTCCATACAAAATCCATACCATGGGACTACACATCCGAGGCAAGAAGGAAGGGGAAAGCCAAGTTTGGGGAAGCAGTTGCGGCATAGGGTATGACAAGAACCGGCAGGGTTTATACCCTGGAACACTTGGATGAGTCGAGTAAGCAGACCTCTGGTCAACAAGCCGTCATTGAAATCGAGCCCAATGACCTCTGGAGAAAGATACAAGCAAAGGAATACTCAGTAATTGACCTGCTGAACAAAACACCGGCCCAGATCTCTATCCTAGCTTTGCTACAGAATTTCGATGCACATAAAAATTCCTTGTTTAAGGTGTGAGTGAGGCATATGTACCAAGAAACATCACTGGAGAAGAATGGTGAACATGGTAGGTAAACTTTTGGAGAGTCACAAAATTACTTTCCATGAGGATGAGCTGCCACCGGAAGGATTGAGTCACAAGAAGGCATTGCACATCACTGTGCAGTGCGAAGATTATTTTATTACCAGGATCCTAGTCGATGGAGTTTCCAACCTCAACATTTGTCCGTTGGTAAAACTTAGGACATTAGGAAAGGGACTACATGAGATCAAGGACGGGGCCATCAATGTAAAAGCTTTCGACAGTTCCTAAAGGTCTACCATTGGGGAAATTAGTCTGTGTTTGCAAACGGGGCCTACTTGGTTTGATGTTAACTATCAAGTGATAGACCTTCCGGTGTCTTAAAATCTATTGTTGGGACGACCATGAATTCATGCCACCGGGGCCGTGGCACCAACACCACATCAAGTAGTGAAATTTGAGTGGAATCACCAGGAGGTGATCGTTCATGGTGATGGTATTAATCCCATATATAGTCGCCAGGCAATTCCAGCAATTGGAGGAAGAAGAAGAATAGACGGGGAAACTTACCACCACATCGAGTGAGTCAACGCTGTCAATAAAGACAAATGGTGGGAAAACAAAATTGAAAGCATACTAAATTAGTGCGGGTATGAACATGGCAAGGGACGTCGCAAGAATCTCCAAGGAATCGCTAAACCCATCAAGCTCAAGAAGCATGGCACCACCTTCAGATTAGGATATGAGTATACCTGGAAAGAATTCAAGGAATGGTCGCCACCCTGGCATGGTCTTTACTATCCATTGGAGCAGCCGATACCCCGTTGGGATAATACCTTCAATCCAGCCAAGGTTAACTACAAGTCAGAAGAAGAGGAAACACTAGCAGCGATGAAGAACTTGTTCCTAGAAGATGATGACATGGATTGCTGTGTTATTTTTTAGGAGGAGGGGGAGGAAGGCCCTTCCATACAGGCTGTAAACAAAGGAGCACGCCTCGACAACTGGACCGTCAGAACCACCAAAGCACGTCGTGCCTCACGGTAGCAAGGCTAAATAAAGTACCACGCACTATTTTTATTTTACTAGTTTATTTTCCTTTCTCATTTTTATGTTTCGCAAGAAAAAGATCCAATGTTCAAAATACATATGAAATTTATTAAAGTGTTTCAATTTTTTTATGAATATCACTCTTATTATTTTCTCTTATTATTCTACTGAAACGGTATTACTATTACTTATCTTGATGAACCGATGACTGCGACTTGCAATGAGAAAACGCAACAAACGGATATACACTCAGAGGAAGATGATATACCAGAAGAGGTTGTTAAAGTGGTTGAGGATTTTACGAATAGACCTAAGTCCATTATAGACGAAACTGAGGTTGTTAACTTGGGAGACGCAGAAAATGTAAAAGAAACTCGCATGAGTACTCATCTATCACCGTCAGAAAAGAAAGAGTACATAGAATTTCTAAAGGAGTATGACGACACATTCACCTGGTCATATGACGACATGACTGGTTTGAGTACATCTATTATGGCACATAAACTGCCGATTGATCTGACATATCCGCCGGTAAAGCAGAAGCTTAGAAAGTTCAAGCCTGACATAAGTCTGAAAATCAAGGAAGAAGTCACTAAGCAAGTCAAAGCTAAGGTTCTCAGGGTAGTGGAATATCCGTCGTGGTTAGCCAACATTGTTCCACTACCAAAGAAGGACGGGAAGGTTAGAGTCTGTGTCGACTACCGGGACCTCAATTGGGCCAGTCCGAAAGATGACTTCCCCATGCCAAACATACACATCCTGATTGACAACTGTGCCAAGCATGAGCTGCAGTCATTTGTTGATTCTTTTGCTAGATATCACCAGATATAGATGGATAAAGAAGATGCCGAGAAAACGGCCTTCATTACATCATGGGGGGTGTATTGTCACAGATGATGTCGTTTGGGTTAAAGAATGCTGGGGCCACTTACATGAGGTCCATGACCACCATTTTCTATGACATGATACACTAGGAGATCGAAGTGTATATAGACGACGTCTAAGTCCAAGAAAGTCGTTGATCACATGAAGGATTTAAGGAAATTCTTTAATAAACTGAGAAGGTACAACATGAAATTAAACCTCGCAAAATGTGCATTCAGGGTTCCAGCTGGAAAATTGATTGGGTTCATTGTGAGTCACCGAAGGACAGAACTTGATCCATCGAAGGTCAAAGCTATTCAATAATTGCCACCGCCAAAGAACAAGAATGAAGAATGACTTTCTTGGGAAGACTTAACTACATTAGCCGGTTCTGAGCATAATCTACTGTCATTTGTGATCCAATCTTTAAGATGTTGAAGAAGGATGCCACTCCAAATGGACTGACGACTACGAAAAAGCCTTCAACAGAATCAAGGAGTACCTATCAACATCACCAGTTTTGGTCCCGCCCGAGCCAAGTAGACCCCTGTTACTCTACCTTGTCGTACTTGATGGAGCGTTTGGTTGTATTTTGGGTAAGCATGATGAAACGGGGAGAAAATAGCTGGCCATCTATTATCTCAGCAAGAAGTTCACCTTGTACGAGGCCCGGTATCCTCTGTTGGAACGCACCTGTTGTGCCCTGACTTGGGTAGCTCTGAAGTTGAGGCATTATTTCTGTGCTTATACCACATATCTCATATCAAGAATGGACCCATTGAAGTATATCTTCCAGAAGCCCATGCCCACTAGCAAGCTAGCCAAGTGGCAAATTCTGCTGAGTGAATTCGACATTCTATACGTAACTCAGAAAGCAATCAAAGGACATGCATTAGCAGATTACCTTGCAGAAAATCCCGTGGATGGAGAATACGGACCCCTAAAGATGTATTTTCCTGATGAAGAGGTATCCTTCATAGGGGAAGACATTGCAGAATCCTATAAGAGTTGGAGGATATTTTTTGATGTAGCTGCAAATTTCAAAGGAATTGGCATAGAGGCAGTCCTAATATCAGAAATCGGTCAATATTATCCGGTATCCACCAAGCTCATGTTCCCTTGCACCAACAATATGGCTGAGTACGAAGCATGCATCTTAGGGCTCAAGATGACCACTGATATGAACCTCCGAGAGTTGCTAGTGATTGGAGATTCAGATTTGCTTATATATGAGGTCCGAGAAGAATGGGTGACCAAGAACTCCAAGATACTCCCGTATTTTCATCATGTACAGGTCTTGAGGAAGAGGTTCGCAAATACAGAATTTCGGCATGTTCCCAGAGTCCATAATGAATTTGCCGATGCATTGGCTACCCTATCATCTATGATTCAACATCCAAATAAGAACTTCATAGACCCTATTCCAGTAAAGATTCATGATCAACCAGCTTAATGTGCTCATGTTGAGGGTGAAGCATATGGAAAGCCTTGGTTTCACGACATCAAGGAATATTTAGCCAAAGGAGAACACCCAGAACTTGCAAAAACTACTCAGAATCCCACACTTTGAAGATTGTCAAATAATTTCTTTCATAGCGGAGGAACCCTATATAGGAGGACTCCTGATTTGGAATTATTAAGATGTGTTGACGCAAAGGAAGCATCTAGTCTAATAGAGTAAATTCATGTAGGGACCTACGGTCCACATATGAATGGTTTTATCTTAGCAAAGAAGATACTGCGAGCTAGTTATTTTTGTATGACTATGGAAACGGACTGCATCCAGCATGTTTGAAAGTGCCATTGCTGTCATATATATGTAGACATGATAAAGGTGCCTCCAAGCGAGCTTAATGCAACAGGCTAACCATGGTCATTCGCCGCTTGGGGAATGGATGTTATCGGACCAATCGAACCTGCCGCATCAAACGGGCACAGGTTTATCCTAGTAGGAATTGACTATTTCACCAAATGGGTTAAAGCGTGGCAGACTTTGTCCGCGAGTGTATTGTTTGCCGATTCGGGATTCCAAAATCGATCATCAGTGATAATGGTTCCAATTTCAATAGTGACATGATGAAGGCCATGTGTGAAACCTTAAAGATCAAACACAAGAATTCCACAGCTCATAGAACTTAGATGAACGGAGCTGTAGAAGCCGCCAATAAGAACATCAAGAGAATACTCAGGAGGATGGTAGAAAAGGATAAACAGTGGCATAAGAAGCTATCATTTGCTTTTTTTTTTGTGTATCGCACCATAGTCCGCACATCAACTGGTGCAACTCCCTATATGTTGGTTTATGGTACTGAGATAGTCATTCCCGCCAAAGTAGAAATTCCTTCCTTTAGGATCATACGAGAAGCAGAACTCGACGATGAAGAATGGGTCAAGAGTCGTTACGAACAACTAGCTCTTATAGACGAAAAGAGAATTAATGTAGTTTGCCATGGTCAGCTTTATCAGAACAGAATTTCCCAAGCCTTCAACAAGAGAGTCAAACCAAGACGGTCCATACCAAGGAAACTGGTGTTGAAGAAGATTTTGCCACATCAAGATGAAGCCATCGGGAAGTTCTCTCCTGACTGGCAAGGCCCATATATGGGTCATCGGGTTCTGATTGGAGGAGCCCTCATACTTGCAGAAATAGACGTAGAAGTTTCGCCAAACCAATCAATTTAGATACAATCAAGCGATACTATGTGTAGCATTTACGATTTCCTTCTATGATGTAAGTTGAAGTATGTCGTACCTGATACCCGTTTAAGAGGGGATACATAGGCAGGCTTATGGGTTTGGTCACAATTTAATAAAATTTTCACCCCCCCCCCCCCCCACACAATTGGAAACTCGGAAGAATTTTGTTGAGGACCCTCAAAATTTCGAAGTAACTTCAGCCGATCATCGCAAGCAGCTGACAGAAGTATCAAAATTCTATAGGACCCTCAAAATTCCAGAGCAACAGAGGCTGCAATATCTTGAATCGCATCACAGTCGCCGGTTCATGTAAAGAAAACTATTTTTAGCATGTCTATTATCAAAATTGCTTTATTTAGCAATGCTACGCCGATGATACCCAACATCACTGAAAACAGAGACAAGCAGGACAAGCAATGTTCACGAGGATACGAACTAACTTCCCCCTCTACAAAACTCACAATTTTTCTTTGGATGCAGGAACCCAAGTCGTAAAATCATCAGATATATCTATATACTCATATTTCTCGGGAATACAACTCTCAGAACGATCACCTATTCACATTTTCTATCCGCACACTACATCCCCAACAACCACAATATCAATGTCAAATATCAGCTATCAGCTACCAGCTAAGAGATTTTATTACTATTCGCTCTTATTTCCCTGCATTGCATAAGGCTACCTTTCTACCTTTCGAGACTATGCTCTGTGTCCATGTGAATTTCTCTGCATTGCATAAGGCTACCTTTCTGCCTTTCGAGACTAAGCTCTGTATCCATCTGCATTCTTCTACATTGCATAAGGCTACCTTTCAGCCTTCCGAGACTAAGTTCTGTCTCCATCTGCATTCTTATGTGTTACATAAGGCTACCTTTCTACCTTCCGAGACTAAGCTCTTTCTCCATCTGCATTCTTCTACATTACATAAGGCTACCTTTTTTCCTTCCGAAGTTAAGCTCTACCTCCATCTGCATTTTTCTGCATTGCATAAGGCTACCTTTCTACATTTCGAGGTTAAGCTCTACCTTTCTTCCTTCCCTATGTATTTATATATACACAATACTTTCAAAATAACATGTATATGCATATATAAGCATGTCCAAGTATTTTGGTATTCTTCCTAATTTTTAAATATTTTTAAAATCAATTTATTGTCCATTTTAGCACTACAAAAATAAATAATTATTCCCAAAGCTATCAATTTTGGTGAATAATTTATTTTATTCTCATATTTATACAAAAATACAGTTAACATAATTTTGTAAATTTGTTTGGTATTTAAAAGACTAAATTATATATAATTATAATTCTAGCCTACTTTAAGATTTAATAGCATTTTATAATTGTAAAATTGGTTCAATATTTTTTTAATTACTATTCATATATTATTAACTGGCTCAGAACTTTTAATTTGATTTAAAAATCATTTTTTTACTATTTTTATAAAATAAAAGGGGGAAAACTAGCTATTTAACACTTAGCCTCATTTTATTTCAATTACAACCTATTTTAAATTTCAATTTTAGCCCATAAATTGACCAAATTCTACCCCAATTAGTCGAGCCAAATTTCATTTTTTAACCCGTCCCCCGACCCAATTAAAAAATTTACCTGCTTCCTATTTTGATCCAGGTCGTTGATCATTTTGATCAACGGCCATAAACCCCCCTTACCTTTTTTAACCCTAAACAACCTACCCTAATCCCTCATTTAACTCTGATATCCGCCTTTGAAACACTTCATCTCTTAAACTCTCTCAATGGCTCTTCGGAACCCTAGTCGTCTCCTACCCTTTTCAACTACCACTCCGCCGGAATCCATGGCTTCTCAGGCCATGGATGTTCTATACTCACCCCTCTCCACCTTAGACCTTTGGAGTTTGAGGTTTTGAAGTTTGACCTCGACGGTTCTCTTTCAGATCTTCTTAGATCTTTCGTTCTATGCCTTCTTCGGCCATTGCTTTGGCATATTCAAGCCTCAAGAGCCTGATTATCACTCATCCGACTCAAGATCGGACTTTCTTCCAAGCCTTTCTCATTTCTAGGGTTTCTCCAAAACCCTAAAATATTTGAGGTTTTTCTCTATTGTTTCTTAGATCTATGTTGTATCTGCGATTTACTCAACTTTTAAAGTGTTTTCCCCAAATTTTCTTTTCAAAATCTTTTGTTTTCGATTTAGGGTTTCTGAAAGGTTTTAAATATATCTTTCTGATTCTCTCTATTCTTTTCGTTATGTGTGTTTGTCTGTGTTATGATTGTATGTTTTCTTTTCTACCACACATGTGTTTGCTCTTCTGCATTTCTTTCTATTATACATGATTCTTTTATATATCTGTATTTTAATGTGCCTCAAGATCAGGCTCGCATTATTATCTCTACTATGTTTTCCTACATGATTTCTATTGTATGTGTTTCCCGCTTAGTTCTTTAATTTTTTTTGCTTTACTGGACTTTGTCCTAGTTTTGCTAAGCATGTTTCAGCTACTGCTTCTTAAGTTTGTATCGCTCCTTCTCTTCTGAACTTGCTTAAGTTCTGAGCTTTTTATAAAACATGTTCTTCATACTTTAAGTCAGTTTTTCTTTCCTTGTTGTTTCAAACCTGTTATCATATCTGTTTTGTTTCTCATGAGGCTTTGAAATAGACCTTTTAGTCTGCTTCAATGGATTGCCTTCTCATCTGTATGTCTTATTCGATTTGAAACCCTAGGCTTTGGGGGTTTCTTTGGCAAGTTTGAATTAGGGTTCTACTTTGGAAACCCGGACTATCAGACTCATTATAAGTACTGTGAACTGAATTTGAAACTCTTTGCTTATGATTCTGAACCTTTCTATGCCTGTCTTTTCTAATTAGCATGACAACTCGTTCTTGTTTGATATCTGTGTACTTTATATATGAGAATTTCTTCTTGCAAAAAAGGGTCTTTGCTAACTAATTGATTGATTTCAAAATCCTTTTAATAAGGGCAAACTAATTGTTACTGACCTTTCTTTAATTGAACATTCTTTACCTTTTCCTGACTTGGTTCATTCGAACAAAGCCTGTGATTTTGATTTCACTAGCTGTTTGATTGATTCCCTTTCCTTATTTTTCACAAACCGTGTACCACTGAACTTTGCCTTAAATAACTCCTGTGTATTTACCCTTCTTGTGTTACTTTGGAAAAGATTTTAATCAAATTTCTTTGCTTAATTGTCTTCTACTCGTTTGAAATCAGAATCCCTTAACTGAAAGGAGATTCTATGTGATTGATTGCAAACTGTTCCCTCACCTTTTCTTACTTGTTTTCTGCACTATAAAAGAGGCATGACCCTTCTGCACTTAGACAACCTTGAACCTTCAGTTCAACACCTTTAATTGATTTTACTCACACACTTACAATATAGTACTTCTTTGAGTTCAATACTCGAGCACACATTATTCACTTTCAATTTGAATACTCTTACAACATTCTGCTCTCTTCTAAGATCTTTTGTACTGTTTGCTTGCAATTTGGCTTACAAGACTTGTGATTTCACTTATTTGTTTCCCTGAAATTGGTATGTCTCAATTTTGATTTCAGCTTCTTCCCTATGTGTTTACTTTATAGTTGCTACACTCTTGTCTACTTTGTTGTTCATGTGTTGGAATGGAATTCTGAGAGTTTCTCTAGCTTTGTTAGGTGATTTTGGATGTATGTGCTAAATTTCAAGTCATTCGTAGGTGTCTTGGTTGGGTTTTTGATCAAATGCGTACTTTGGAAGTTTTTAGAAAACTTAGGTTTCAATTCGATGTGATTTGATGGTTTTAGCATTGTTAGATGTGTTTTGATGATTGGAACAAGTTTGAATGATGTTTTAGGATGTGTTGGTTCTTTTGGTTGAGGTCCTAGGGGCCTCGAGGTGATTTTGGATGGTCAATCGAACCAATTTTGGCCTTTGAGGATTGCAGGTTTTTCCAGCTATGTCTTGTAGAGAATTAACCCTTTGCATTCACTTAAGGGTCATGCGTTCGTGAAGAAGGATCTTGGGAGGCAGGTGAATTACTCTTCGCGTTCGCGATAAGTGGGTCCGCTTTCGCGGAGGGGTAGCTGAGTGTGCATCGCGTTCACGAGGCAGTAGCCGCGAATGCATATAAGGAATTGAGTCTCAGGGGTTTTTTTGCCTTCACATTCGTGTAGGTGCCTTTGAGGAAGCTTTGTGTTCGCGTGGTGTGGGCCACATCCGCGAAGGGCATATTTGGAATATGGAAAGTTGAGCTTTGCGAACGCGAGATAGCCCTCGCGTTCGCATAGAGGAAAAGGTCACCTGGGCATAATGGTTTTAATAACATTTCATCTGCGAACCAAGTCTTATTTCAACCATTTTTGAGCAACCTTGAGAGCTATTGGACGGAAATTGAAGGGAATATCGACTAGGTGTGATTGGAGGTGAGTTTCTTGACCTTAATACATGATTTAATGGTAGAATAAACATGGAAATTTGTGGAATTTCATCAAAAGAGGGTAAAGCTAGGGCTTGGAAAAATTGGTATTTCAAAGTGGAACTTGAGGGGTCAAATGGACTCCGATTTTTGTAATTCTGATATGTATAGACTCGTGGCGAGATAAGGTATTAGGTGATGTTAATTTTCTGATTTTACGAGAAGTGGGTCTGGGGCTCGGGTTTTGCAAATTTTGTGATTTTCAATATTTTTTGAATCTTTTCGATTGGGTTATGTTCCCTTGGCCTATTGTAACGTATTCGTTGTGGTTTTGATCAGATTCGACGCTCGAGGAGGTTAATTTGTGAGGCAAGGGTATAGCGAGCTAGGACTTTGGCGGCTTGAAACCCCAGATTTGCACAACGTAGTGCTATGTTAAGGTGAGACACCCGCTGCATGATGAGTGTGGGGTCCGTTACTGCTGGGGATTCGGACGTGGTCCATCCCGATTGATGATTCTACTGTATTTTCACTGAGACATAATTAACATCATTGTATTCCGGGGTAGTTTCCATGTTTGGGGCCTTGTGCCGACCTGTAGAACCCTTAGGGGCAATTGTACATGATTGACCTCACTTAACTTGTTAAAAATCATACCCTCAGTCATGTTCTCAAATGTTAATATAATATGAACCGGCTTTAGAAATTGACGAATCAAAATGAGAATAATTTGTGCACTGGAAATCCCTATCTTATCTTAGTATGCCTCAAGAGGCTAAGTTTATATTTACTGAGAGGGGTTGGGAACCCCATAGTGAGGGCATTCATATGTTATGGCTCGGGCTGCACGCTGAAACAATATATGTATATATATATATATATATATGGATCGGGCTGCACGCCGCAGCAGTATATTTATATAGATCGGACTGCACGCCGCAGTAGTATAGCGCTTGGGCTGTAGGAGCCCCTCAGGAGTCTGCACACCCCCGGTGAGCGCAGTCCACTATAATTATTAGATTGGGTTGCATGCCGCAACAGTATATGTATATATATGGATCGAGCTGCACGCCGCAGCAATATGCTACATGGATCGGGCTGCACGCCGCAGCAGTATGCTACATGGATCTGGCTGCCCGCCGCAGCGGTATAATTATGATTTCGGTTATTGTGAGAAATAAATGAGTTGAGTACTGGTTTAAAGGATTCTTACCTGACTTTTTCATTTAGTTGTTGTTTAAATGTTCTTACTATTTTGATATAGAACTGCTTAGTGCTCTTTACGAGATTTCTTTTCGTCAGTCATTATTTATTGCTATTACTCACTGAGTTGGAGTACTCACTTTACTCCCTACACCATGTGTGCAGATACAGGTATTCTGAAGGTGTAGATTGATTTATTGCTCCTATTCAAATCTCACCAGAGTCATCGAGGTAGCAGCATGGCGTCCTCAGACCCGATTTCTCCCTCAATCCTCTTTACTTTCAGCATTTTAGACTATCTTTTGTTTAGGCTGTTTCTCATACTTGTATTAGAGGCTCTTGACTCGTGACACTAGATCAGTGGGATTTGTAGAGATAATTCTTGTTTTCCGCACATTTTATCTACTGTTACATAATTATAATCATGTTAAGTTAGTATTTAAACCCTGTTAATTGGTAATAAACTCTATATAAGGGATTGAGACTATTGAATTTGTCGGGCTTGCCTAGCGCTGTGTTGGCCGCCATCACAACTGGGTTGAGGTCGTGACAAGTTTGTATCAGAGCATAGTTTACCAGCTCTCACGAGTCATGAGCCGATTTAGTAGAGTCTTGCGGAAGGGTACGGAGACGTCTATACTTATCCTCGGGAGGCTGCAGAACCTGTTAGGAGAACTCACATTCTTGAAATTCTATCGTGCTAATTTGTTGATCCGAGTACTAAACTTATCTTTGTTCTATTCTCTCACATATGGTGAGGACACAAGATACCAGATGTGGTAGAAGACCACCAGTACCACCTACTGAGCCTACTAGAGGGCGTGGACACGGTCGTGGTCGTATTTGTAGTAGAGGCAGAGCAGCAGGAACAATACATGTGGATCCTCTAGTTGCCCCAGCTCAGGACCAAGCTCTAGCAGTACCATTTCAGGCACCAGCTGTGCCTATTATGATTCCGGGTCTCCAAGAGACATTGGCCCAGATATTGATAGTTTGTACGGGTCTGGCTCAGGTGGTTTCAGCAATCACAGTAGCAGCAGCTACTTCACAGGCCGGGGAGGCAATCAGATCCCCACTACTCGCACACCTAAGCAGGTAGTGTAGGGATTACATACTCCAGAGGCACCTCCAGCTCAGCTAGTGGTACCAGTTCAGGAGTACAGGGTTCCAGTTATGCCCGAGCACGAGAAGCGTCACCTCGAGAGGTTTGGTAGACTCCAGCCTCCGACATTTAATGGAGCTGAGAGCGAGGATGCCCAGGGTTTTCTCGATAGATATCAGCGGGTGCTCCGTACAACAGGGATTCTTGAGTCCAGCGGTGTGGCTTTTACTACTTTTCAGTTCACTGGAGCGGCCTTCATTTGGTGGGAGGCATATGAGCAGCGTAGGCCAATTGGTGCAACACCTTTGAATTGGCAGGAGTTCTCCACTCTCTTCTTGTAGAAGTATGTACTGCAGTCCTGCAGAGAGGTATTGCAGACAGTTTGAGGGGCTACAGCAGGGAGAGATGTCAATGACACAGTATGAGATGAGATTTTCTGAGTCGTCTCGTCATGCAATTTGGTTGGTTCCGATAGACCATGAGCGTAACCAAAGGTTTGTTGATGGCCTCCAATACCCTCTTCGTATTCATATGACTAAAGAGAAGGTGTTGGGTGCTTCATTTGAGGAGGTGGTGGATATAGGTTAAGATATTGAGTCGGTTCACCGCCAGGATCGAGATGAGAGGGAGGCCTCGAGGTTCTGGTAATTATAGTGGCGCTCCTTCGAGGGGCCAGTTCCAGCAGGGTAGGGGTCACTCTTCCAGGCCCACTCAGTCAGCCTGCCCCGAGTATCATGGGGCATCTTTAGGTCGTGGTTATCAGGGTTCTCAGCAGAGTGAGCTATCTCTTAGCGCTCTTCTAGTACAGAGTTCATCTCGTGCTCCGTCTGCTCAGGGTTCTTCCAGGCCGAGTGCATCGGCTAGTCACTCTGGCACGAGGGGTTCCCTTCAGTCCTAGTTCCCAGCACCCGAGAGTTGCTATGAGCGTGAAGAGTTTGGGCATATACGGAGGGAGTGTCCTCATCGTGCTGCTAGCTCATCTTAGCAGAGTGGTAGCCCTCATCTTCTGGCCCATTTCTTTAGCACCCACCCCGCCAGCTAGGGGCGAGGGTCAGGCAGCCAGGGGACACCCCAAAGGTGCTGGTCGATCGAGCGGTGGTCAGGCTCGCTCTTATGCTGCTCAGGGCAGGACAGATGTTATTTCTTCGGATGCAGTTATCACAAGTATTATTTCAATCTGCCACAGGGATGCCTCAGTCTTATTTGATCCCGGTTCCACCTATTCCTATGTGTCTTTATATTTTGCTCATCATTTTGGTACGACCCGAGGGTGTCTTGCTTTACTTGTTTATGTATCTACCCCGGTGGGCGATACTATTATTGTACACCATGTGTATCAGTCGTGTTTGGTGACTATTGGGGGTCTGGAGACACAAGTTGATCTATTGCTATTGAGCATGGTGGATTTTGATATTATTCTGGTATGGACTGGTAATCTCTGTGTCATGGTATTCTGGACTGTCATGCTAAGACAGTCACTTTGGCTATACCGGGTATTCCGAGGATCGAGTGGCGTGGCATGACTGACTATGTTCCCAGCAGGGTAATTTCATTCCTAAAGGCCCAGCGTATGGTTGGGAAGGGTTGTCATTCATATTTGGCATTTGTGAGGGATGATGGAGCCGAGACTCCTAGCATTGATTCTGTCCCAATTGTGAGGGAGTTTCCCGATGTTTTTCCTGCAGACCTGTCGGGCATGCCACCGGGCAGGGACATTAATTTTGGTATTGACCTGGTGCCGGGCACTCAGCCCATTTCCATTCCTTCATATCCTATGGCACCAACGGAGTTGATAGAATTGAAGGATCAGCTTCAGGAACTCATATATAAGGGGTTCATTCGGCATAGTGTGTCACCGTGGGGTGCACCGGTTCTATTTGTGAAGAAGCAAGATGGATCCATGAGAATATGCATTGACTATAGGCAATTGAACAAAGTAACAGTGAAGAACAAGTACCCCCTACCTCGTATTGATGATTTATTTGAACAGCTTCAGGGGGTGAGAATATTCTCCAAGATTGATCTCTGTTCAGGCTATCACCAGTTGAAGATCATGGATTCAAATATTATGAAGACTGCTTTCAGGACTAGAGTTGGGCAGTATGAGTTTCTTGTTATGTCCTTTGGGCTGACTAATGCCCCATCAACGTTCATGCACTTGATGAACAGTGTATTACGGTCGTATCTGGATTCATTCGTGATTGTTTTTATTGATGATATTCTAGTGTACTCGCGTATCCAGGAGGAGTAAGCACAACATTTGCGTGTGGTATTACAAAGATTGAGGAAAAAGAAGCTTTATGCAAAGTTCTCTAAGTGTAAGTTTTGGCTCGGGTCCGTAACTTTATTTGGGCACATGGTGTACAGTGAGGCTATTCAGGTCGACCTAAAGAAGATAGAGGCGGTGCAGAGTTGGCCTATACCGACCTCAGCCACATAGATCCGCAGTTTCCTTGGGTTGGCAGGTTATTATCGTCGGTTTGTTCATGGATTTTCCTCTATTGCATCGCCTTTGACCAAGTTGACTCAAAAGGGTTCTACATTTGTATGGTCGGACGAGTGTGAGGAGAGCTTTTAAAAGCTCAAGACAGCTTTGACCACGGCTCTAGTATTGGTTTTTCCCTCAGTCGCAGGGTCTTATACTATATATTGTGATGTTTCGAGAGTTGGGATCGGATGTGTATTGATGCAGGAGGGTAGAGTTATTGCTTATGCTTCTCGTCAGTTGAAGCCCCACGAGAAGAACTACCTTGTACATGATTTGGAGTTGGCTGCTATAGTTGATGCTCTGAAGATTTGGAGGCACTACTTGTATGATGTATCTTGTGAGGTATTCACTGATCATCGCAGTCTTCAGTATCTATTCAAGCAAAAGGATCTTAATTTAGGCAGCAGAGGTGGCTAGAGTTTCTTAAGGACTATAATATTACCATTCTGTGTCACCCGGGGAAGGCAAATGTAGTGGACGATGCTTTCAGCCCAAAGGCGGTTAGTATGGGGAGTTTGGCATACATTTCAGTTGGGGAGAGGCCTTTTGCAGTTGATGTCCAGGCTTTGGCCAATCGGATGGTGAGATTAGATATTTCGGAGCCTAGTCGGGTGTAGGCTTGTGTCGTTTCTCAGTCTTCTTTATATGATTGCATCAGAGAGCGCCAGTATGATGATCCATATTTGCTTATCCTTATGGACAGGGTTCAGCATGATGATGCCAAGAAGGGGACCATTGATGATGATGGCGGGTTGAGGATACAGGGCCAGATTTGTATGCCCAATATGGATGAGCTTCGGGAGTTGATATTGGATGAGGCACATAGCTCGTAGTATTCTATTCATCCGGGTGTCGCGAAGATGTATCAGGATTTGAGGTAGCACTACTAGTGAAGGAGGATGAAGAAGGATATAGTAGGGTTTGTAGCTCGGTAACTCAACTGTCAGCAGGTAAAGTACGAGTATCAGAGGCCAGGCAGTGTACTTCAGTGGATGATTATGCCCAAGTGGAAGTGGGAGAGGATTACTATAGATTTTGTTAGTGGTCTCCCTCGGACCTTGAAGAAGTTAGATTCGATTTGGGTGATTGTGGACAGATTGACCAAGCCTGCGATCTTCATTCTAGTACGTACTACCTATTCTTCGGAGCAGCTGGCAGGGATCTTTATCAGGGAGATTGTCCGATTGCATGGGGTTCCAGTGTCTATTATCTCATATAGGGTTACTCAGTTCACTTCTCAGTTCTGGAGGACATTTCAACGAGAGTTGGGTACGCAGGTAGAGTTGAGCACATCATTTCATTCTCAGACGGACGGGCTGTCCGAGTGTACTATTCAGATATTGGAGGACATGTTGCGTGCCTGTGTTACTGATTTTGGAGGTTCTTGGGATGAGTTTTTTCCACTTGTAGAGTTTGCCTACAACAACAGTTATCAGTCGAGCATTTAGATGGCTCTGTATGAGGCGTTGTATGGGAGGCGCTGTAGATCTCTGGTTGGATGGTTCGAGCCCGGCGAGGCTAGGTTATTAGGGAGAGAGATGGTTCAGGATGCATTAGAGAAGGTGAAGCTGATTCGGGAGAGATTTCGCACAGCACAGTCGCGTCAGAAGAGTTATGCGGACCGGAAGGTTCGGGATGTGTCATATATGGTGGGTGACAAAGTATTGCTGAAGGTTTTGCCCATGAAGGGTATCATGCGGTTTGGAAAGAAAGGGAAGCTGAGTCCGTGGTTTATTGGGCATTTTAAGGTACTTAGGAGGATTGGGGAGGTGTCTTACGAGCTTGCCTTGCCACCCAGCTTGTCAGTCGTGCATCCGGTATTCTGATGATTTGGTTAGCTTCGGGGGGTAATTTGAGACTTAGGAGTGTGATCGGAATTGATTTTAGAGGTCCGATGTAGAATTAGGCTTGAATTGGCGAAGTTAGTATTTTGGCGAATTTCGGTTGATAGGTGAGATTTTGATGCGAGGGTCGGAATGGAATTCCGAGAGTTGTTCTAGCTTCGTTAGGTGATTTTGGATGTGTGTGAAAAATTTCAGGTCATTCGGAGGTGTCTTGGTCGTGTTTTGATCAAATGCAGAATTCGGAAGTTTATAGAAAACTTAGGCTTGAATTCGATGTGATTTGATGGTTTTAGAGTTGTTAGATGTGTTTTGATGATTGGAACAAGTTTGAATGATGTTTTAGGATGTGTTTGTGCTTTTGGTTGAGGTCCCGAGGGCCTCGGGGTGATTTCGAATGGTCAATCGGACCAATTTTGGCCTTTGAGGATTGCAGGTTTTTCCAGCTATGTGTTGCAGAGAATTAACCCTTTGCGTTCGCTTAAGGGTCACGCGTTCGCGAAGAAGGATCTTGGGAGGCAGGTGAATTACTCTTCGTATTCGCGATATGTGGGTCCGCGTTTGCGGAGCGGTAGCTGAGTGAGCATCACGTTCGCGAGGCAGTAGCCGCGAACGCGTATAAGGAATTGAGGCTCAGGGGTTTTTTGCCTTCGCATTCGCATATGTGAAGTCACGTTCGCGTAGGTGCCTTTGAGGAAGCTTCGCGTTTTCGTGGCGTGGGCCGCGTACGCGAAGGGAATTTTTGGCAGATGGAAATTTGAGCTTCGCGAACGCGAGGTAGCCCTCTCGTTCGCATAGAGAAAAAGATCACCTGGGTAGAATGGTTTTAATAACATTTCATCCGCGAACCAAGTCTTCTTTCCACTATTTTTGAGCAACCTTGAGAGATATTGGACGAAAATTGAAGGGGATTTCGACTAGGTGTGATTGGAGGTGAGTTCCTTGACCTTAATACATGATTTAATGGTTGAATTAACATGGAACTTTGTGGAAATTCATCAAAATAGGGTAAAGCTATGAGTTTGGAAAAATTGGTATTTCAAAGTGGAACTTGAGGGGTCAAATGGACTCTGATTTTGGTAATTTTGATATGTATAGACTCGTGGCGAGATAAGGAATCCGGTGTTGATAATTTTCTAATTTTTTGAGAAGTGGGTCCAGGGCTCGGGTTTTGAAAATTTTGTGATTTTTGATATATTTTGAGTCATTTCGATTGGGTTATGTTCCCTTGGCCTATTGTAACGTATTCGTTGTGGTTTTGATCAGATTAGACGCTTAAGGAGGTTGATTTGCGAGGCAAGGGTATATCGAGCTACGACTTTGGCCGGCTTGAGGTGAGTAATGGTTATAAATGATGTTCTGAGGGTTTGAAACCCCGGATTTGCACAATGTAGTGCTATGTTGAGGTGAGGCACACGCTGCATGTTGAGAGTGGGTTCCATTATTGCTGGGGATTCGGACTTGGTCCATCCCGATTGATTATTCTACTGTATTTTTTACCGAGCCTTAATTAACATCATTGTATTCTGGGTTAGTTGCCATGTTTGAGGCCTTGTGCCGACCTGTAGAACCCTTAGGGGCAATTGTACATAATTGACCTCACTTAACTTGTTAAAAATCGTACGCTCAGTCATGTTCTCAACTGTTAATATAATATGAACTGACTTTAGAAATTGACGAATCAAAATGAGATTAATTTATGGGCTGGAAATCCCTATCTTATCTTAGTATGCCTCAAGAGGCTAAGTTTATATTGACTGAGAGGGGTTGGGAACCCCATAGTGAGGGTATTTGACATGTTATGGATCGGGCTGCACGCCGCAGCAGTGTGTGTGTGTGTGTATATATATATATAATATATATATATATATATATGTGTGTGTGTGTATATATATATATATGTATGTATGTATGGATCGGGGTGCACACCGCAATAGTATATTATTGGATCGGTTTGCACGCCGCAGCAGTATATTTATATGGATCGGACTGCACGCCGTAGTAGTATAGCGCTTGGACTGTAGGAGCCCCACCGGAGTCTGCACACCCCCAGAGAGCGAAATCGACTATTATTATTGGATCGGGCTGCACACCGCTGCACACCGCAGCAGTGTGTGTGTATATATATACACATCTATATATATATATATATATATGGATCGGGCTGCACGCCACAGCAATATGCTACATGGTTCGGGCCACCCACCGCAGCGGTATAATTATGATTTCGGTTATTGTGAGAAATAAATGAGTTGAGTACTCACTTAAAGGATTCATACCTGATTTCTTCATTTAGTTATAGTTTAAATGTTCTTACTATTGTGATATAGAACTGCTTAGTGCTCTTTACGAGATTTCTTTTTGTCAGTCATTATTTATTGTTATTACTCAATGAGTTGGAGTACTCACTTTACTCCCTGCACCATGTGTGTAGATACAGGTATTCCGGAGGCGTAGATTAAGCTATTGCTACTATTCAGATCTCACCGGAGTCATCGAGGTAGCTGCATGGCGTCCGCAGACCTGATTTCTCCCTCTATCCTCTTTACTTTCAGCATTTTAGATTATCTTTCATTTAAGCTGTTCCTCAGACTTGTATTAGAGGCTCTTTACTCGTGACACCAAATAGGTGGGATTTGTAGAAATAATTCTTGATTTCCGCATATTTTTTCTACTGTTACAGAATTATAATCATGTTAAGTTGGTATTTAAACCCTGTTAATTGGTAATGACCTCTATATGAGGGATTGAGACTGTTGAATTGGTCGGGCTTGCCTATCATTGTATTGGGTGCCATCATGACCGGGTTGGGTTCGTGAAAGAAATACCTCAGGAAACTCACAAACTACAGGCACAGATTCAATGGAAGGAACCTCGGCACAGCAATCACAAACGTATGCCAAATAAGCCCAACACCCCTTCTCGACCATTCGACAAGCCTTAATATATGAGATAACACTGTGGGTAGAATGACCAGAAGTCCCTCTCCACTCTAAACGAGGTAAACCCGATAGGGCTAAGGTTATAGTCTTGGCATGACAATCCAAGATGGCATGGTAAGGTGACAACCAGCAATCCCCAGCATGACATCAAAATCGACCATGTCCAGTAGTAATAAGTCTACACAGGTCTCAAGACTGTCAATCACAACCATGCAAGAATGATGAACATGATCTACCATAATAGGATCACCTATGGGGGCGGACACATAAACAGTAGTACTCAGAGAATCACTGGGCATGACCAGATTCGGTGCAAAATAGGATGACACATAAGAGTAGGTAGAACCTGGATCAAATTGCACTGAAGCACTGCGACTACAAACCAAAACAGTACCTATCATAACTGCATCGAAAGCCTTAGCCTCCAGCCTAGCTGGAAGAGAATAAAATCGAGGTTGGACTCCACCACTCTGGACTACATCTCTAGGATGGCCTGCTACTAGTTAGCCTCCACCCCTAGCGGTTTGAGCTCCACCTCTAGCACCTTTACCTCCACCTCTAGCACCTCTACCCTCACCTTTGGCTGGCAAGGCAGGCTATAGAACACCAGTGCCTGAACCATAGCACGGGAACCCTATTGCTTCAACTGAGTGCCCACTAACCTCGGACAAGCCCTCTGGATATGACCATACTCACCAAACTCAAAGCATCCACCTGAGTGTTGTGGCTGAGGACACTGAGACTGACCCTGACGACTTGAATGGCCACCCCGAAAAGTCTAGAGTGGCGGTGCACTGATAGGAGCTAGTGGTGCACTGTAGGGCTGCTGATCAGAATACTGTGTATGATAACCATGGCCACCTGAAGCATCGTGAGAAGCCTGATACGCTGACGGAAAGGGCCTAGGAGGATGGCCTCTACCATACGAATCCCTACCTCCAGAAGAGGTCCCACTGAATCTGCCTGAATAACCGGTCCTCTTATCAGACCCCTGACCACCTCCCCATGACAAAACCATCTCAGCCCTCCTCGCCACATTGGCCACCTCCTAGAAAGATATATCACTCCCCATCTCCTTAGCCATCTGAGTCTAATGGATTGGATAAGTCCCTCTATTAACCTCCTTACTCTCTCTCTCTCTCTTTGTGGGGAGTATAAGTAGAGCATGACGAGCCAAATCAAAACACCTGGTCTCATACTGGGTAACAGTCATGGAACCCTACCGGAGACACTCAAACTGCCTCAGGTTAAATCTCCCTCTGAGTAACGGGAAGAAACTTCTCCAAAAATAGCTGAGTGAACTGCTCCCAAGTAAAAGCTGGCAATCCAGCCGGTCTAGCCAAACAATAATCTCTCCACCAAGTCTTGGCAGATCCAGATAAGCAGAAAGTAGCAAAGTTGACCCCATTGGTCTCCACTATGCCCATGTTCCATAGAACCTTATGACAGTTGTCTAGATAATCATGGGGATCCTCAGAAGATACACTGCTAAAAGTGGCAGTGAAGAGCTTAGTAAACCTATCCAACCTCCACAAGGCATCGGCAGTCATGGATGCTCCGATGTCGATCTGGGCTACCATACCCGGCTGAACTGCTCTTACTGGCCGAGCTTCTGGAGTCTCAAACTAAGAAGCCACCTACTCCGAAGTGCGAGTGGCAGGAGTCTGGGCCCCTCCTCCAACTTGAGAGACGGGTGGAGCTATAGGAAAAAACCCTGCCTGGGTGGCACTCTCCATGAGGCCTACTAGATGGACCAGAACATCCCGAAGTACTGGGGTAGCAATGAACCCCTCTAGGACCTGAGTTGGGCCCACTGGAGTTGTCTGGGCTGGAACTTACTTGTCAAACTCAACTTGAGGCTCCGCCACTAGTGGTGGTGCTTCGAGCTAAGCTTTTACCCTACGTAGGGCAATGGTATGACCTCAACCTCTGCCCCTCACGGGAGCTGCTGGGGGCTCGGGCTACTGATCAACGAATGAGGAAGCGCGTGTTATCGACATCTGCAAAAGAGTAGAGAAGAAATTCGATTAGCATTGAAAAACCAAATCACATGATAGGAAAGAATAGATGCGAAGTTTTTCCTAACTCCGTAGCCTCTGGGGGATAAATATAAATGTCTCTGAATAGATCCCTCAAACTCTACCAAGCTTGTCTATGAATTGTGAGACCTATGTAACCTAGTGCTATGATACCAACTTGTCACGACCCGAATTTTCAACCATCGGGAGTCGTGATGGTACCTACTACTGAGAGCTAGGCAAGCAAACTAACTGAACTATTTAACCTGTCTCCCACTTTAATTTTATTTAATGACTTAGCATCAACGGTTTATAGCAACATAATTTAAAAAGCATAAGAAATAAATTGTAAACTTAACAATACTGCTAATACTATCCCATAACAAAATCACCCAAGATTTGGTGTCACAGCTGCACAGACTGTCTAAGAATACTACAAATAAGGGTCTTAAAGAAATAACAAAATACTGTCTCTAGAACTACATAAGAAAAGCAAGAAAAAGAGATGGAGGGAGACACCAAGGCCTGCGAATGCCTGCAGGACCACCTCGGGTCGCCTGGTAAGCAAGAAGCTGAAATCTCACTGCGATCCAAAATCTGTGGCACTTGGATATGCACAAAATAGTGTAGAGTGTAGTATCAGTACAACCGACCCCATGTGCTGGTAAGTGCCTAGCCTAACCTCGACGAAGTAGTAACGAGGCTAGGACAGGATTACCAAATAAACCACTGCAGTTGTATAACATACAGCAGAATATAAATAGAAATAAACAATGAAAGATAGGAAGGGGTACATGATGCGGGGTATATCAGTATCAATAATAAATCAAGAACAAAGCATAAAGGACAACTTAGAATTCACAGCGAAGCAATAAGGAACTTGTATTCCATCTATAAACACTTTGAATCAACAGTTGTTGTGATGCGCAACCCGATCCCAACATATAACAACACAATTATGGAGTGCAACCCGATCCATGCCATTTATCACTATTGGCGGTGTGCAACCTGACCCAATCATATCATTGTTGCGGCGTGCAACCCGATCCAAATATCTCATTGTTGCGACGTGCAACCCGATCCAAATATATCATTGTTGCGGCGTGCAACCCGATCCAAATATACAATCAACATCATCCATAACAAGAGTCTCGGCTAGGGATCAATAAGAACAACACTATCCTGGCAAGAGAGTCAACAATAAGAATTAAGACATCCCAGCAAGGGAAAATCAGCTATAACCAAACTTGTTCCATCATCTACTACCTCAACTAATAGCAATGCTCAACCATAGGTAATCTCTACAAGAATAATTATAAACCTTGCTCAACACAGAGAGTCAACAACTTATGTATTCGTAGTAGTTCTCAATAACACAATAATTTCAATTTAAGACTCATGGTTAGGCTCAACACCGACGTATAGATTTTTATCACCACACCTATACGTCGTACTTAACACATTACTTGTAGCATATAGGATCAAACACTTATTCCCTCAAGCTAAGGGTAGACCAAACATTTAACTCGATGCCATGAACACAGTTCAAGCGTCAACTATAGCTTTACCTCATGATTCCACCACCAATTCGCTCATATGTAGTCACAAGTTACATAATTAAATCAATGAATGCTAAATAAACAATTTCTAATGCATGAAAATAAGGTTTCTAAAGCTTTTCCCAAAAAGTCAAAAAATCAGCCCCAGGCCCACATGGTCAAAACCTGAGGTTCGATCAAAAACTCGAGTTCCCATTCACCCATAAACTCAAATATATAATTTGTTTTGAAATCTGACCTCAAATCGAGGTCCAAATCCCCATATTTTGAAAAACCTAGGTTCTACCCAAAATACCCAATTTTCCCCGTTGAAAATTAGTGATTTTTAGTTGAAATCATGTTAAAAGGTCTTAATGATTGAAAGAAACGAGTTAAAATTGACTTACAATCGATTTGGAAGAAGAATTATATTGGAAAAATCACCCTAGGGAGTTTTTGTTTTGAAAAGGTGTGAAAAATGGTTGTTTTTCGGCTAAGTATAAGAAGTTGCAAGCCTCAGATGTGGGAATTGCGAACAAGGTTTCACAATCTGCTATTATGGGAACTAGGAAGGAGGGATCGCATTTGTGAAGTCACATTTGTGAAGTCGCATTTGCGACTGGGGTCTCGCATTTGCGACTATAAGGAATTTGCGAAGTCGCATTTGTGAAGTCGCATTTGCGAAGGAAGCATCCCAAGCCTCCTCTCGCATTTGCTATACATGGCTCGCATTTGAAAGACATGCCTGCAGGTCTAAAACATACCAACATTTCCTAAGTTGAAATTTTCACTTTGTGGCCTATCCAAAGCTGACCCGAGCCCTCGGAGCTCCACAACAAAAATACACACAACCTCAAAAATATCCTACGAACTTATTCGTATAGACAAATCACCAAAATAACGACATGAACATCGAATTAAATCTGAAGATCAATGAAATTTCTCAAAACTTCTTAAACGTTAAATTTTGCATTTAAGGTCTGAATCACGTCAATTGGATTCTATTTCTTACCAAACTTTATCGACAATACATATAAATCATAGTGAACCTGTACCGGGCTACGGAACCAAAATACGGTCGGGTACCACAGGTTTCACATAACATTTCACTTTCAAAAACCTTTATATTTTTTAGAAAATAATTTCTTTCAAAAATTCATTTCTCAGGCTTGGGACCTCGGAATTCGATTCCGGACAAACACCCAAGTCCCATATTTTCCTACGGACCCTTCAGGACTGTCGAATCACGAGTCCAGATTCGTTTACCCTAAATGTTGACCGAAGTCAACTTACTTCATTTTAAAGCCAAATTTTAACATTTTTCATAATTTTCACACATAGACTTTCTGGCTCTGCACCTGGACTGTGCACGAAAATCGAGGTGATGATGAAAGAGGTTTTTAAGGCCTCAAAACAAAGAATTTAATTTAAAAACGTGATGACCTTTTGGGTCATCACATCAGATTAGGTGCCACCACGACTAGTTGGATTTTGGGGTCGTGATAGCAATAATAGTAAATATTTGATAGTATAATAAAGAAAAATACAAAACAAAATAGTTATTCGATTCCTATATAAGTCTTTTTAATTTAATATATATTTTATTCATAAAATTTAAATAATATTATTGCGAATAAAATTTAAAATAAAAAAATATTTCAAGAGAAACAAAATATATATCTTTTATTATATTATAAAAAAATTAAAAAGTAATATGCAAATAAAAAATTTTATTAACAGTGCAATTATATTAAATATTGGATAACATTAAAAAGAGAAATATATAAAAAAAAAGTTATTCGATGACTATACAACTCTTTTTAATTTAATATATATTTTTATTCATTAAAAGTTAGATAGTATTATTGGCAACAAATGAATAAAATTTAAAATAAAAAATATTTCAAGATTAATAATATGTAACGACTAAATCGGTAGTTTTGCTTTCTAGGACCTTGTTCCCCTAAATAAGACTTCCTGTAAATGCTTTTACTATTTTGTGACATACGGGGATGGTTAGTTTGAGATTTGGAAGGGTTCGGGTTGAAATCTGAACACTTGGTTCCTTAAGGTTGGCTAAAAAGGCTAAGTTTGACTTCAGTCAATATTTTGAGAGAACGACCTTGGAATTAGGATTTGACGGTTTCAATAAGTTTGTATGATGATTTTGGACTTGGGGGCGTATGTTCAGATCAGGTTTTGGATGACCGGGGAGCGTTTCGTCGTCTAATAGTGAAAATTTGTTCTTTGAAGGTTTTTGAAGTTCTTTAAATTTGGTTTGGACTAGGTTTTGGTGATATCGAGGTCCAAATGGAATTTCGAGATCGAGAATAGTTCTGTAATGTCATTTAAGACTTTCCCGCAAAATTTGGTATCATTCCGAGTAGTCTAACTATGATTCCGCACGTTCGGAGCGATTTGGGAAATTTAAAGTTCATAGTTTGATTCAATTTCGTTTTGGGGTGTGATTCTTGGTTTTGTTGTTGTTTTATGCATTTCAAGAGTACGAGCAGGTTCGTATCATGATTCGGATTTGTTGGTGTAGTTGGACGGGGTACTGAGGGGCTCAGATGTTTTTCAGACTGCTCGTCGCTAAATCCGAGAAACCAGATTTTTCATTTCTGGTTTCCTTCTTCGTGATCGCAGGAGGGGTATCGCATTCCCGGAGAAGGATTTGGACAGTGGGAAAATTTCCCTTGGCATTCGCAGTCAGGCTCATGCGTTCGCGAAGCCTTGTGAGCCTAGGCCTTATCATTCGCGAACATCCATCGCGTTTGCATAATAGGGAGAGACTTGGGGAAGGGTCAAGGTCAGTACCCTTCCCGTTCAATAAGGTGCCCTCGCGTCCGCGTTGAGCAAGTCTTGTAAGCCTTTGTGTTCGCGAGGCCCGTGTTGTATTTGCGTAAGCTAAATGTCCATGTACCTGGGAAGTTGCCTTCACGAACGCGAGGCCTGTTCTGCGTTCGAGAAGAAGGAGGCAGCTGAGCAGAGAGTTTAAAAAATCGGGACTTAGCCATTTTTGGGTTCATTTCTTGCACACTTGGGCAAATTTGGAACTTTAAAAAGTGGGATTTCAACCTAGCTATTGAGAGTAAGTAATTCCTACATCATGTGAGTTTTATATATAGATTATGGGTAGCTTTTAACATGTAAATTAGTGAAATTTATGAGTTAGATGGAAAATCTTGGTTTTTGATAAAAATGAGATTTAACCATGAAATTAGTTGTAGAATTTATTGAAAATCATATATTTGAGTTAATGTGGTTATGGGTAATAACTTTCTTCAAAATTTTCCTATCCGGGCACGTGGGCCCAGGGGTAAATTTTAACAATTTTGAATTTAGGGTTGGGTAATCGCTTTAGTAGTTGGAATATGAACTTTCAAACATGTATTGATTAGTTTATACACTACGTAATTAGTTTTTGATTGTTTGGCACCAAATTGAGGGTTTAAGCACTAATCTTGGACCGGATGTAAGCTTTGAGATGAGGTAAGTCTCTTTTCTAACCTTGTAAGAGGGGATTAACCCCATAGGTAAAACATAATTAATATGTGCTCCTCTTTGTGGGGCCTACGTACATAGGAGGTGATGAGATGTTATTGTACGGGTAGTCTAGGACCCATACCATGCTATACATGATAATTTAATTGCTTATGTCACATTGAAAATTGATAAAAGAATTGTAAAAAGTTAAACTCACTTACTTGAAGTTGTGAATGGAACACTTGATTGTAAATGAGAATTTGTTTTTCTTTAAAAAATTTTCTATTTATGGAGCCAGCCTGATGCCTTGGTAGCAGATAGATACATCTATGGTTCATGTCACTCGATCATCGGCAGTGCACAATTTAAATATTATGTTGGACCGAGACGTACGACCTCGGCATAATTTGCGCATGATAAATCTTTGGAATCCATTTATAATTGATATTGTCCATTTACTTGAGACATAAATTGTTAAATGATGGAAAGTAAACTTGAGATATATTCTTAGCAAAAAAGCGCTTATTTTGTCTATTTTGAGTTCTCTATTATATGTATGTAACTCGTGCTTAGTTATTATTTTTACATCCTATTGATAGCCCATAGTAAGTGTCAAAGTCGACGTCTCGTAACTACTTCTTCTAGGTTAGATTGGATACTTACTAGGTAAATATTGTCTATGTAGTCACGCTACACTTTTGTACATAAATGTGTAGGATATGAGGCAGGTGCATCTGGATACCAGTCCGGCACGCATACTTGATCCTCACTACGAGACTACACAGTGAGCTGCCCTTCCTAGACATTCTGTAGCAGCCGTAGTCTTTCTTTTGTGTATTTGTTTTATCTGTTCCATTTCAGTAGATTAGAAATATTTTGTATATTCTACTAGTAGCCCATACACTTGTGACACCAGATCTTGGCACATGCTTGTAGACTTGTCATTTTGGTTTTATTTTTACGGTTACGATCACATTTAGCTAGTCGAATTGAACTCAGCCCAAGTTGCTTCTGCTATAAATCTTCATACCAAAGCAAGACTTAAGAAAATGACCATTTGTAATAGGATATAATCAGGTGTTGAGGTGTACTTTTCTTTGTCAAACACATGATGTGCAATTCTTCAATCTTCCTTTATGTCTGTGTTGGCAGATCTCTAACGTTCCCTCTTTGTTTTTCCTTTTACGTTTGGAATTAAAGTTATGTAATTTGAGTTGAGTTCATTCTCATGGGATTGGAGTCAGTGTTTGATATGTATCTTCAAAGAGCGAAAAGTGTAGGTCTTGTAAAACGTGGCTGCCAACACGGTTTGACTCACTGTTTGTCAGTTCATCCTCTTCCTCACTCTGTTTTGTGCAGTTTGATTTTCTTTTTACGGCAAAAAGGGACAAACGCTTCCAAGATTCAATAAAAATCAGTTTCTTGCAACATATTTGAGATGCCACATGATGTTGGAGCTACAAATTTATTTAGTTTTTGTATTTCTTACTTTACTTTAGGAGGGCTATAAAAATTGTTGTTTATCCTCTTAGTATAACTAATGGAAATGGGAAAGATGACTGAATTATTCTTGACTAATGGATTTTCTTGTGAAGTTTTCATTTTATTCTTCTTTTCTCACTATTAAGATGTTTCATTAGCTACCAATCTTTCGAATATATCATTATTTGGTATTTGTAAATACTGGTGTGAAGGCTATCAACCTCCTTTTTGTGAGAGAGTTCAAATGCGTTAATGGACTTGAAGCTGATGGCGACTAACTTGGGCTACATTTGTTGGGGCTAGATTCTGCTCTATCAGACTATTTGTAGCATTAAAACGAGTTGTGAACTTAATAGGAAAACAAGTGTAACCAACCGTCCGGTCTAAGAGTTATAGCCCCGATCCCCTATTTACTACTTTCCCCGTGTCTTTTTCTGCTTATGTGACTTGACGGGAGATTTTATTTTTGGTTTCAGAGTGTTTTGGGACACTTAATACCTAAAAGGAAGCTCGAACCATAGGATTTTGACCATAGTCTATTTCTGATTATGAAAGTTTGAGTGGGTCTGTAGTGTCAATTATGACTTTTTTGCAAAATTTGAGGTCAATCGTAGGTGATTTGATAGGTTTTGGCATCGGTTGTAGAAGTTGAAGTTTCAAAGTTCATTAAGTTTGAATTGGAGGGTGATTCCTCTTTTTAGAGTTTTTTTATGTGATTTAAGGGCTCGACTAATTCGTATGGTATTTTAGTACGGGTTGGTATGTTTAGTTGAGGTCCCACGGGCCTCGGGTGTCTTTTGGATGCTTAACGGATTGAGATTTGGCTGTATGCAATTGCTAGAGTTTTATAGGTTCTAGTGTTTTTGCACCTGCAGTGGGGAGACCGCAGGTGCAGGATAGTACATGGGGAGAGGCAAGAGCAGAAGCAGAAAAGGTAGGAGTCGCTAGGGGTCGCAGGTGAGAGGGAAGTGTTGCATATGCGATGCCCGTAGATGTTCTTAAGAATCGCAGAAGCGGTGAAAGACCGCAGAAGCAGACCAATGTCCGCAGGTGCTCCCTCTCAGGTGCAACCCCATTAATCGAAAAAGATGACTCAACCTTTTAAGTCATTTCTGCACATGCAATGTAATTTCCGTAGGTGCAACGTCGCAGGTGCGACTGGAGGTCCGCAGATGCGAAATCGCTGGGCAGAAAAGGGACAAGTTAGAGGGTTTAATCACATTTTTAATTTTGAGGCTTGAGAGTTAGGATCAAGGGGATAATTAAAGGGTTATTTCATAGAGAACTTTGGGATAATGATTCTTAACTCATTTTGGTTTTGTTCCATTAATCTATAGTTGATTTCATCATTAAATATAGGAATTCGGGCGAGAAAATTGGGGAAAAGGTTGGAAGTTCTTCAACTAAGTTTTTGAGATTTGATTGGGATTTTGATATCGGATTTGGATAATTTAGACACGAGTGAATGGGTGTTCATATTTCGTGACTTTTACCCAATTCCGTGACGTGGGCCTAAAAAGGCTTTTAAGGGCGATTTTTGAATTTCTTATTAAAGTTTTGATTTCATTAATTAAATTAGTTTATTATAGTTGTATTTAAGATATTAAATTGTGCTTGGCAAGATTTTTGCCATTTGGAGTCGGATAATCGAGGAAAAGGCATTCTTCCAAATTAATTTGAGCACGGTTCGAGGTAAGTGGCTTGCCTAACCTTCGTGGGGGTACTCCCCTTAGGATCTAGTACTGTTGTGATATGTGAGCGTCACACACATGAGGTGAAAAGTGCATAAATAGGCTATTTATTGTAAAACACGACTTCTATTGAATAATAACATGTTTTTCCTTAATTAAGTTATACTAGCATTTGTGTCTACCCCATTTAGCCTAAAATAGCATATCTATGTGTCTTAAATGCTTATTTGAACTATGTGCAGCATGCTTAGTGGATCTTCTTGCTTTTTGCTTGACTTGTGCTTAGTCTAAACTCTAGGATTTCTTGCTATTACTGGTAACCCAACTGTCTAGAGCTGTGTATTTACTTTGAAGGTATCCCGGGAGATCCCCTTACATATTTAGTTTAGGACTACGGGACAGTATCCCAGGATATCCCCTTGAACATTTGCTTTTGAGACTATGAGACGGTACCTCGGGAGTTCTCCCTGTACATTTACTTTTGGGACTACGAGACGGTATCTCGAGAGATCCCCCACTATTTATTTATTTTTTGTTGTACTGTTACTTCTCTATGGAAATCCTTTCGCTTAATTCCAGTCTTTTATGGCATTGCAATATTCTTCTTGCCTTAATTATTTTATATACACCAGTGGGACCTGACTTGACCTCATCACTACTTGACCTTTGTTAGGCTTGGCACTTACTAGGTACAATGGTGGTGTACTCATGCTACTCTTGCGCACATGTTTTCGTATGCAAATCCAGGGACTTCTTACCAGCCACATCATCAGTGAGCAGCAGCAGTTGGAGACTTCAAGGTATATCTTCCGCGTCTGTAGACTTCAGAGTCCGTCTCAATTCTCCCATGTGTCTATTATCTTCTGTACTTCTTTTGTTAGATTCTGGTGTATACGGATACTAGTTTCCTTTTGTAGTTTGTAACTCATGATGTTCCGAGTTTTGGAAAACAAATTGTGTATTATCGAGTAGTTAGTTATTGTACATGCTGAGCGGCATGGTTACTTGTTATGTTATTATTTGTTAAAGCTAGTTGTGAGTTTTTACTTCTATTCATGTTATTTCCATAATTGTTTAGGCTTACCTAATCATAGAGAAAAGGTGTCGTTGTGACCTCTCACGGAGGGAAGATTAGGTCGTGACAAGTTGGTATCACATCTTTAGGTCCATAGGTGTCGTGAGTCAAAAGCTGGTTTATTAGAGTCTTGTGGATCGGTACGGAGACGTCTATACTTATCTTCCGGAGGCTATGGAACTGTTAGGAAAGTTACACTTCTTCGACACATTGCCGTGCAAAGATTTGTGGACTTCAAAATTCTAAACTTATGTATTCTATTCTCTCACAGATGGTGAGGACACATACATGCAGATCTGATGACCAGACACCTGGGCCCCCTGCTAGAGCCGCCAGAGGCTAAGGCCTGGGTAGCAGCCGAGGACGTCTGCACGGTGTGCTAGAGTACACGCACGAGCTACCACATAGGGTCCTGCAGTAGCTCCAGCTGGAGGACAGCTACCTGAGGTTATTGTTGTTGCACAATCCCTCCAGGAGACTCTAGCCCAGTTTCTGAGCATGTTCAGTACCATAACTCAGGCTGGATTGATTCAATTTCCCTTGCCACATCTAAGTCCTAGGGTCGATCACAAACTCCCACCGTCCGTACCCCAGAACCATGAGTTCCAGTTGACCTGGTTCCAGAGATTATATCTATCCAGTCGGTAGCTCCAGTCCAGCCTGAGGCTAGTGCAGTAGGTTCCAAGTTGGAGTAGCTCAAACTGTAGAGGTACAAGAAGTACCATCCTCCTACCTTCAGTGGATTGGCAACAGATGATGCTCAGGGTTTTCTGGAGGAGTATCCTTCACACTGGGTATAGCGGAGCCGAGTGGAGTTTCTTTTACTACATTCAAGCTTAGAGAAGAAGCCTATCAGTGGTGGCATGCTTATGAGTTGAGTAGTCCGGCTGAGGTAGCTTCACTTATATGGACTCAATTCTTGGACATGTTCTTGAGAGAGTATGTTCCTTTGAGTTTTAGGGATGCATGGCGCACGGAGTTTGAGCAGTTGTGCCAGGGTACTATGCTTGTGTTATAGTATGCAGTTCGCTTCAGTGATTTGGCCTGACATGCACTAGCCTTGGTTTCCACAGTTCGAGAGAGGGTTCGTCGGTTTATTGAGAGACTCCATCCCAGCATCAGGATTAGCATGGCCCGAGAGTTAGAGTTGGATATTTCATACAGCCAGGTTGTAAGTATTGCTAGGATATTAGAGGGTATGCTTGCTCGGGATAGAGAGGAGAGGGAGGCTAAGAGGACTCGAGAGTCTGGCACTTATTTTGGTACTCATGGCCTAGCTGCAATTCGACATGGTAGGAGCTATGAAACACGCCATTTTTATTCAGCTCTTCCAGTAGCCAGTGGCATTCCAGCTACTCCTAGGCCCCAGGAGCCTTATTATGCACCGCCAGTATCTAGTGTACCTACTTCATGGGCTGCCTTTAGTGGTCAGTCGAGCAGACTTGGCCCGAGCCAATCACAAAATCTGCGCCCTCCAAGAGCTTGTTTTTTAGTGTGGCGATACTCACCATATGGTGAGAGATTGCCCCAGACTTAGGAGGGGTTTACCTTTATATACTTCTCAGCCACCGTATGCTCCACCGGGTGCTCAGGCTCTGGTTACAGCACCAGCTACTACTCTACCTACTCAACAAGCTCGAGGTGGAGGTCGGGGAGGTAGAGGTTTCCCCAAGGGGCAGGTCAGGCCAGATACTATGCCCTAACTGTCGTACAGAGGCAGTTGCTTCCAACTGTGTCATTATAGGCATTGTTCTAGTCTATCATAGAGATGCATCATTTATATTCGATCCGGTCTTCACTTATTCCTATGGAACATCTTATTTTGCTCCATTTTTTGGGTATATCCCATGATTCTATGAGTTTTCCTATTATGTGTCTACACTCGTAGGAGATTCTATCATTGTTGCCCATTTGTATCGGTCATGTTTGTTTGTTATTAGTAGTTTTGAGACTAGAGCCAATTTATTATTGCTCGGTATGATAGATTTTGATATTATCTTGGTCATGGACTATTTGTAACTCTATTATATTATTCTTGATTGTCACACCAAGACCGTGTTGGCTATGCCAGGCTTAACACAATTAGAGTGGATGGGTTCCTAGATTACACTTCTATCTGAGTCATTTCATTTGTTAAAGCTCAACGAATGGTTGATAAGGGGTGTGACACGTATCTAGCTTATGTGAGAGATGTCAGTATTGATACCCCTACATTAGAGTCAGTCCAAGTAGTGAGGGATTTCCCTGATGTATTTCAAGCTGATCTTCTAGGCATGCCGCCCGACAGAGATATTGACTTTGGCATTGATCTATTACCGGGCATTCAACCTATCTCTATTCCTCTATATCGTATGGCTCCTCCTGAGTTTAAAAAGTTGAAGAAGTAGTTAGAAGAGTTGCTTGATAAGGGCTTCATCCAGCCCAGTGTGTCACCTTGGGGTGCTCCTATCCTATTTGTGAAGAAGAAGGATGGTTCTATGCGGTTGTGTATTCATTATCGCTAGCTGAACAGAGTTAGACCATGTATCCATTACCTCATATTGATGACCTATTTGATCAGTTACAGGGTATCAGGGTGTTCTCCAAGATAGACTTGCGTTCAGGCTATCATCAGTTGAAGATTCGCAATCCAGCTATCCCAAAGACTGCTTTCAGGACTCGGTATGGTCACTACGAGTTCCTTGTGATGTCATTTGGGCTCACCAATACCGCATCAATTTTTATGCACTTATGCATAGTATGTTATGGCCTTATCTTGACTCTTTTGTCATCGTATTCATTGACGACATTCTGGTGTATTCTTGGACTCGGGAGGATCATGAACAACACGTGAGGATCATGAGCAGACCTTGAGAGAAAACAAGTTATATGCAAAAATTTCAAAGTGTGAATGTTGTCTAGACTCAGTGGCATTCTTAGGTGATGTAGTATTGAGTGATGGGATCGAGGTGGATCCGAAGAAGGTGGAAGCATTGTAGATTTAGCCCAGACCATCCTCTGGTGCAGAGATCCGGAGTTTTCTTGATTTGGCAGGATACTGTCACACCTCCTTTTTCACTACACCACCGGAAGAGCATAAATGATTTTTTTCCAATTTAAATGACAATCTAAACAGGACTAATTTATTTAATTCAGAGCCGCCACTTGGGATAATTTACGATGTCCCAAGTCACTGGTTTAAATCCCGAATCGAGGAAGGTTGACTCTGTTACACAGTCCGCGAATACAAAATCCGGATAAGGAATTATGTTAGCCTGGGAGAAGGTGTTAGGCGATCCCTAGTTCTATGGTTCTAGCACGGTCGCTTTGATCATACTTGGCTTATTAAATTATTTACTTACTGATTTAGAACCTATGTGCATTTTTCGCTTTTAATTAGAAAATTATATTGAAACAGGTTACGCGTACATATACCCATTTATTTGGTGCGTCAAAATCGTGACACGCGAACGTGTTCCCAATTAATAATGCTTTATTATTATTAAGAGAGTTTGGCTAAAGTTGTGCGAATGCATACTCCGATTTTGTTATTTAAATCGTAATTGTGTTATGCGGACGTATACACAACCACAATTATTTTTTAAACGGACCTAAAGGCTTTTCTACTAATATTAATCATTCTAATATCTAGGTTATGAAATTAATACGAGGTCCACTTAATGTGTCATTTTTTGTTTGGCACGGCGCACCTCAAAATATTCAACTTAAAGGTTTCTATATTAACTCATGAGGGCTATAACTATTTGTATTACTAATACGGCTCACCTATTATTAATTAAAAGAACTCAGTTAATTTAAACATTAAAGGGCCGAGATTATATTTTGGTGCTAGCTAACAAAATATATTTGAGGGAAAGAGTTAATGGTTTGAAGAAAAAATTTGGGCCCACTGTGAGGCCCAACAGCCTGTATTGCCTTTTTGAGTTACAAATGCCCATCAGTTCCGGCTACGGTCCACGAGGGATCCCAAACTGAAGCGAGACCAGCTTCAGCTTGCAATGGGGTCCTTGGTTCGAACCCCCACATTAACACAAGGGGTCAGTTTTTGCATTCAATTCTACAACCCACATCACTACTTGCATTTCAATTAGAAACCATATGAAAATGAAATTGAACTTGGTTCTCCAAAGTTTTGGACCACTAACTGAACATTACAACTCAAGAGTTCCAATTGCATATCCTCAAAATCAAACCAAAATGAACTAATCCTATTATTGAAACACTGAGGATCGTTTTTCCCTTAATCACAATTGTAACCCATAAATCCAATAATACATTCAATTAAATCAGTATATGAGCCCATGACCAATTTAACATGATTAATGTATTATCAAAATTTAAAGAACTTATTCAGTAACCAGACCCCAACAACTTTCACAATCATCAAAATCTCCAAGTATGCACATATACCTGAATTTTAGTCCATCTAACAAATTGTCCCAAGTTTAACATACAACTCCAAATCAAATTCAGGAAACAGAAGCTTAATTACTTAAAATAGAAGTCAGCTGAGCAACACATCACACTTAATAGGAAAAAAAACTCAACATAAAATAGGATTAAATCAGAAGAAAAACAACTGCAATCATGCTTTAAAATCCTTCTTCTAATTTTTCATTTCTTCAACTCAAAACTTCACCTAAACAAGTAAAATTTCAGGAGACATGTAATTGGGATTGAAAGAACAAAGAAACGAATAGGGATCAGCAGTATTAACAGTAAAAAAACAAAACCAGCAACAGCGCAGCCCAGATTCAACAATCAAACCAGCTTAAAAACTCGATGGAACAGAAGTCCTTAACAAATTGAACCAGAAAACTCTTCCAAAAACCTAATATTACTCCATATGAACTCTTAAACTAAATCAGAAGATGTTTTTAAGCCTTGAAAACTTCAGAAATTCAATCAAGAAAGGAAAATATTCAATGGAACAGTACCATCCCTCCCTTCTTTGTATTTTTCTGATTTTTTTTTCTCTCCCCTACTCTGCCTTGCAAGGAAAGAATAAGATGCCTTTATAGGCAAGCAAATAGGGCAGACTCAAGGAACTATTTTTTGTAATTCAGCCCTTTTTCAATTTCGCATTTTGCTTAGAAAACCTTAGTTAAAAGTCTGAAATTCAAGTTAAACCCCCCACCCAGCTTCTAGGAAACTTCCTAGTTGGTTATTTGAGAGATTATCTCAATCAATTACCTAAATTACCCTTCGAGCCCTGATTATTTACTGCGAGAAACCTAGATAGGTATAGGTCACCTTGACCCAAGGCATCATTTCAACAAAATGGACTAAATTCCTCCCTTAGAACACAAAACAAATTCAACCAAAATCAATTGGGCAAAGAAAAACAGGGGCAAGGGTAATCAACAGACCTTTGGACCAAAGACTTCAATTCAGCCCACTACAGTAATTGAACCAAAATCAAGTAACGAATATGTAACGACCTGACTGGTTGTTTTTTACTTTTGAAACCCCGTTCCCTTAAATAAAACTTCCCGTTCTTGCTTTATCTAATTTATAACTTGCGGGGATGGTTAGTTCGGGCGTTAGAAGAGTTTCGAGTAAAAATATGTACAATTGCTTCTTTATGATCTTCTTAAAAGACCAAGTTTGACTTCGGCGAAATTTTTGGGAAAACGGACCCGAATATGTGATTTGACAATTTTGGAGGGTTCGTGGTAAAATAGGGACCTGGGCGTATGTCCGGAATCGATTTCCAAGGTCCCTAGCCCGAGTAATGATTTTTTTGTGAAATTGTTAAATTAAAGTTTAAAGGAATTAAAGAAACTAAGTAATCATTGATTCCCTAGGTATCGGGCTTAAATTTTTGTTCTGAAGTAGGTACAGGTCTGTAATGTTGTTTAAGACTTGCCCGTATAATTTGATGCCAATTCGAGTAGTTTAAGGGCATTTTGACCGCTTAGAGGATAATTAAGAACTTGAAATCCAATAGTTTGATTCATTTTGTTTTAGGGGGTATTCCTAGATTTAGTGTTGTTTTGAGTGTTCTAAGGGTTCGAGTAGGTCCGCCTCGTTATTTTAGACTTGCCGGTATGTTCAGGCGGGGCTCGGGAGCCCCGAGCATCAAACGAGCGAGGTTCGAGCGAAGTAGGAAATTAAAGAAAAGCAACTGAAAGTTGTTGCTTCTGTCATAGCCGCATCTGCGGTTCTTGGATAGCATAAGCACGACCGCAGATGTGGTCAATCCATCACAGAAGTGAAAAGGGTCAAGGCCAAGGGGAAACACAGAAGCGGCCCAAAGACCGCAGAAGTGGTTCCGCTTAAGCGACCCCCTAGATCGCAGAAGCGGTCCAGCCACATTAGGCCCAAGACGCAGAAGCGGCCCAAAAATCGCAGAAGCGATTCCGCATATGTGGGCCTCAGTTCACAGAAGTGGTCCAGACCCATTTTCCCTATTCCGCAAATGTGGCTCCCTTTTCACAAGTGCGGAACCGCAAATGCGGTCCCCAAACCGCAGAAGCGGAAATCGCTGGGCAGTAGGCGTCATTTAATTTGAACTCAAACACCATTTTATCATTTTACACTCAACCTTGGGGCGATTTGGGCGCTCTTGAGAGTAGGTTTCTGTCACGCCCCAAAATTCGAGGAGCGCGACTGACGCTCAACCGAGTAAACCCGACTGAGCAAGCCTGACAGGTTTCATGCATACTACCCAGTCCAACTGATATTTAAATAAGGGATGGACTTTGTTAATCAAATTCTATCACCATATAATTAATTATTTCCATTTCAGTTTCATTAGCAACCTCATTTCGCCACTTTAAGGGTATTACAAGTTATAAACTTATATACATCAATATTTCTATTTTAATTTCCAATACCCGACGATACCTACAACCTGTCTGCGGAGCCTCTAAATATAACCAAAGAATAATGCAGAAATATCGGCATAAGCCACGCGGGGCCCCGAGAGAAAAGGGGCTCACCAATACAGCTGACGGAAAGCAGAGGAGGTGCTACTGCCGGTGGACTGGAGTGCCTGCTATAGATCCACCTACAATCATAACACGAATGTAGCGCCCCCGACAAAAGGAACGTCAGTACATTTGAATTGTACTGGTATGTATAACTAAACACCATTTTACTAGAAAGAACTATCAAA
>MU720665.1:50744-72387 GCA_026770625.1 Nicotiana glauca
TGCGGCATGGTGTCCGATCACGACCCGATCGGCTAGGTCACCTTCTTGGAGGCATTACTCGATTCTCATTTGTCAACACCTTCAAATCTTTAGTCCACACATATCACAACAATTCCTGGGCACTCATGGCCACCACCATCACATCATTTTCCCTTTCCAACATTCGTTTTACAAGTTATGATCATAGATACGTATACCAAAGATAACTCAAGTTGCAAACACAAATAGTGAGAACATAACTAGCATGAATAATTCCTTGTTTCAGTGTCGGCTTATAGCCCAAGTATTTCAGCAAATAATTATACTTTTCATCATTCTCTAATTATCAAGATTCGCACTTTATTCACATTGAGGCACAACAAATAATGATACTTTTCATCATCCTCTAATTATCAAGATTGGCACGTTATTCACATTGAGGCACAACAAATAATGATGCTTTTCATCATTCTCTAATTATCCAGATTGGCACGTTATTCACATTAAGGCACATCCTTCACGAATATGTATAGATATATGTAAATCAATTAATTTCACAATAACAATCAATACACTAGCCAATTCAACTCTTACCACACGTTCATAAGCACCAACAGAGCTCGATTTCTAATAAAAGGGGGTTTTAGCCATACATACCTCAATAAAGCTTTTCCTTATTCTTTTACAATTTTGCGGAACTCTTAGCGCTTCGATCTATTGAGAAATAATTTCAAGTTAAATCGAGAATTAGAGACGAAACTGAAGTTCTAGCTTGGTTCGAGCATATCATCAAACACTAAAGGTGCATTGTATCTTAGGCCCCTTTTTGTGAGAAATTTCTATCATGTTATACCCCCAATTGCCTCCTTTTTAATTTTACTACTTTCCAATACTCTATGGTGGCATGCATGCAAGAGATTCATTCTCATACCTATGAATTACTTCCCTAATGGCCCCATATGGCTAAGTATACAAATATGAGCTGAGGTGATGGAGACTTACCTCATAGGATGAAGATTCAGGAGCCTTTCCTTGATTTTCTTCAATGATTTAGGCCAATCTTATGGAATAATTTGATGGGAGACTTTCCCTCTCTAAGGAACCTCTTAATCTCTCTAGAATTGCTCAGATGAATGCTCAAAATGAGCTAAAACCCCCGGTTATATCGATAGGGAAGTCGGGCTAAAAATTAGAAAATTGGAGCCCCGAGTCAACTATGCGGTCGCATTTGCGATCGCAGAGTAAACATGCGGTCCGCATAAGGGACCGCAGAATGCTCCCCAAAAACTAAACATTCTGACTTGGTCTGCGGTAAGAATGCGGTCTGCATTCATTTTCTGCGGTCGGAAAGTGCACCGCAGAACTGACCCTCGCAAAAGTCAAAGGAAAATATGCGACGACTATGCGGTCCGCATTTCAATTATGCGACCGCATTACTGACTTCAGTTTTAACCAACATTCTGCCTCATTCTGCGGCAAATATGTGGTCCACATTTCGATTATGCGACCGCATTCTGGACCGCATTTCTTGCATTGTTCTAAAAACTTATTCTTGACTTTTTAATACATTATTCAATCCGAAAAGGTCCACGCCATATTTTATTAATTTCTAACACATGATCCTAACTTGGCCCCACGGGATCTGGGTTTTTGAGTAGGGATTTCACGGGGCCTTACAGTTTCAACCTATAAATTCAAGTTAAGTTATTTCCAATCATTATTAGTTTAAACACATATATATTAGGTAGATTAAACACTAAAAAAAATTGGATAAAATAAAAGGGGTTAGAGCTAGACCTAGGGTTTTAATAAAACTAAGATTTAAGCATGAAATTTGATATGAAATGGACTAGAAATCATATATTATTGATCATTAGGTTGTAGAGAACAATTTCCTTTGAAAAATCTTGGAATCCGGGCACGTGGGCCCGGGGTCGGAATTTAGGAAATTTGTGGGAAAGGTTGGGAAATTACTTAAATAGTTAGAATTCGTCCTTGTAAGCCTTTATTGACTAGTTCTTACTTTATTCAACTAGTTTGTGCTCGTTCGGCTATGAATTGAGGGTTTGGGCTTATTCTTGATATTGGAAATGTGCTTCGGAGCGAGGTGAGTCTCCTTCTAACCTTTTAAGAGGGAATTATCCCCATAGGATTAATAATTGAGTCATTGTTGCTATATACGGGGGCTACGCACGTGCTAGGTGACGAGAGTCCGTGCATAGCTACTACTATGTTAATTGTCTGGGTAGCTTACGACCCACACCATGCTTATTTTATATAAATCTTTATATTATCTTGTTAAATCGAGCGCCTAGGACATGCTAGAGACTTAAAAAGAGAATAAGAACGTACTTGTATAATTGTTGAAGTCTAGCTTGGCATTTATGACTGTTGATGTGCCTTGTGTGTATACTTGATATTTCTTATTACTTGTGGATCACGCCGATCGCCTTGGTATGAATAGATGCATCTATAGGGGCGTCGTCAACCCTCGACAAGTGCACAGTTTATTTTCTGTTGCAACGGGCTGTCGCCTAACCATATTTGGGCATGCTATTGTTGCTTGCCTGAGAGTTTTTAAATATCGATATCGTCTTTCATGGCCTGACATAAATTGACAAATATAACAAAAGTAAATGGTTAGTTGGAGGTATAGTGAAGAGTAGAACTTTTATGTCTTGTTATAATTGTTGCTTATTAGTGTTTCCTCATGGTTTATATATTCATCTCAATATATTATTTGACCCTAGTGAGTATCAAGTCGACCTCTCTTCTCTACTTCTTCGAGATTATACGGGATACTCACTGGGTACATATTGTTTATGTACTCATACTACACTTCTATACTTAAATGTACAGGATCTGAGGCAGGTAGACCTGGTTATCATTCTGGAGCGTATCTGTGATTGGACTTGGGACTTCTACAATGAGCTGCTTTCCCACCATGTCGACTCGCAGCCGAAGAAGTCTTTCTTTTGTATTTCTATTTAATATCTATTTGGACTCTGAAAGTAGGATAGTATGATACTCTTTTGGGTGTATATTCTACTAGTTACTTGTAGCTTTTGACACCAGGTTCTGACACACACTTTGGTAGACAATTATTTTGGGGTTGTGTGATTATATTATTTATAGTATTTTGCTCTTTTGGTTTAAATTCCAAGTTAAGTGTTTATTCCACTTCTTTCTAGTTAGAAGCTACATAAGAATTTTAGTAATGTTTCCGCAATGGCTTGCCTGACAAGGGTGTCAGGCGCCCTCATGACCTATTGTGAAAATGGGTTGTGACAACATGGTATCAGAGCACTACGTTCACGTAGGTCTTACGAGTTATAGGCAAACCTGATAGAGTCTTGTTGATCGGTATGAAAACGTCTGTATTTATCTTCGGGATGCTATAGGGTATTAGGAAAGACTACTCTTTATTGTGTAAATGGGTCGTCACATAATCCAAATAAACAAAATAACAAAGCAAATAATAATTAAAAAAAAGAAAAAAAGGAAGTGGCAATTAAGCCCTTACCGGACATAGAGGAAACACATGCCACCTGATTTTATGAACATAGAAAGGAAGAAATACTAGAAGATAATAGAAAGGAACTATAGAAAATATAAAAATCAGAAATACTTACCAAACTAACAGACAAACGAAGAACTTTCAAGTCCTCATGTTTCCGGCTCAAATCTGAGACTAATCGGATGTTCTTTCGTCAAAAACACCCGACTAGCTTCAGAATGAACCTAAAACTTCAACGAGTACCCGAATTCGGACAACTTGGATTCTAAGGCTCCCCTTTTATCTGAGATTCAAAGCTTTCCAGGGGATTCGAGGAAACGAGGTAGGGTAATCGAATGAAGGGAAAGAGGGGGTTATAGGGTTTAAACTTGGTGGGTATTGTCGTTGGTGCCGCCACCTTGAGGTGGTGTGTTTTAGGGGCGCCGAACTAGGGTTTTTCACATATCGCCTTTGAAGAAGCTGAAAGATACGAGATAGGAGGAAGATTTCGGACACTAATATATTAAGCAGAACCCACTTTATGGTCGTTTGATCAAAGATCCTTGACGGCTGGGATTGAATAAGGGGAAACAGGGTCGTTTTATTAGAGGAGCAATTGGACCGGGTGAGCGAAATGGGTTTGGGGCTTGTTTGGTATGGGGGTGGACCAACTTGGGCCTGGGCGAATTTAACTAGACATGGCCCAAAATCTAGCTCTTTCCTTTTCAATTCTTTTCAATTTCTCTTATTTCCATTTTAATTCCTTTTCTTCTTTATTTTTAAATTAAACAAAATTAACCTGAAAAAATACTAATTAAACTAAATAAATTTATCAAAATTAATTAAAAATAAACTAAAAGAAAAACTACTCAAAATCAAAGTAAAAATCAAAAGGTGCAAATTAAACTATTTTTGTGATTTTCCCTTTTTTATAAAATAAATTAATTACTAATTAATCCTAAAATGCTAAATTAAACCCTAGATGCAAATGCACATAGTTTTTGTATTTTTCATTATTTAAAATGCACACACAAAAATGCAAACAATTAATAAAAAATGCCACAAAAACCCACAAAATTTCAAACACTGAAAGAAATTATTTTGTTTTGAAATTATGGGAGTAATTCACATAGAGCAAAAATCACGCGCTCAGAGGTGCCCCTCTTTGCTCGTAAACATGAAGAGTTTTCAAACAAAGATAAAGTGAGAGGATACGAGCGATTTTTTCCTGTTTGAATACTCCGTGGGAAGCATTTTTGAAAGATTTGATCGCACCCTGCTTCCGAGGTTGCCTACATATCCTTGTCAAAAAAGGAATCAGGTCAGTGTAGTTCAGGAATATCCGGTAGCTGGGACTACCATGAAGTTGTGATTTCATTGTTGTTGTTGTTGCTGCTGCTGCTGCTTACTGAACCCCCTTATTACACCATGTCAAAATACAAAGAAGCTAGACTAGACTATTATCTATGAGTTTACAAGAGATTCTATCTATATCTTCAAACTTGTTCCTGTGGTTCTTGATACCTTGTTGACTTGTATTCTCCCGGTGAAATCCTCTTGTTGCCGCCTTGAATTGTAATCTGAGATATTTTCCTTTTCTTCAGGTGGAAGGCTGACTGCTGAACATGAAATGTATTCCCTCGCTCTCCGGGCGGGTACCTGATTGCTGAACTTCAAATGCATTCCCCTGTTCTCTAGTTGGGCTCCTGATTGCTAAACTTAAAATGTATTCCTTTGTTCTTTAGGTGGACTCCTGATTGCTGAAGCTTGAATGTATTCCCTTGTTCTCTAGGTAGGCTCCTGATTTGAACAAAAATATACAAAACAAAGAAAACTTTCTACCCCAATTCTGTGGCTGGGCTCATATGTGATTGTAAACTAAATCATGTTACCAAATATCAGTAAGAATTTGAAAGCTAAAACTTCAATTGTACTCCCTTGTTCTCCAGGTGGGCTCCTGATTGCTGAAACTTGAATGTATTCCCTTATTCTCCAGGTGGGCTCCTGATTGATGAAACTTGAATGTATTCCTTTGTTCTCCAGGTGGGCTCCTGATTGTTGAACTTGAAATGTTTTCCCTTATTCTCCAGGTGGGCTCCTGACTGCTTAAACATGAATGTATTCCCTTGTTCTCCAGGTGGGCTTCTGATTGCTGAAACTTGAATGTATTCCCTTGTTCTCCAGGTGGTCTCCTAATTGCTGAACTTGAAATTTATTCCCTTGTTCTCCAGGTGGGCTCGTGACTGCTGACACTTTAATGTATTCCCTTGTTCTCCAGGTGGGCTCCTGATTGCTAAACTTGAAATGTATTCCCTTGTTCTCCAGGTGGGCTCCTGATTGCTGAAGCTTGAATGTATTCCCTTGTTCTCTTGGTGGGGTCCTGATTTCAACAAAACTAGACAAAACAAAGAAAATTTTCTGCCCCAGTTTGGTGGCTAAGCACATATGTGATTGTAAACTAAATTATGTTACCAAATATCAGTAAGAATTTGAAAGCTAAAACTTGAATTATACTCCCTTTTTCTCCAGGTGGGCTCCTAATTGCTGAAACTTGAATGTATTCCCTTGTTCTCCAGGTGAGCTCCTGATTGCTGAAACATAAATGTATTCCCTTGTTCTCCAGGTGGGCTCCTGATTGCCGAACATGAAATGTTTGGTGGTTGGGCACATAGGTGAGTGTTAAACAGAATCATTCTACCAACTATTATTAAGAATTTGAAATCTAAGTCCTGTTATCCAGGGAGGTCCTGACAACTCTTAAATAAACGACAATTATGGATCTAAGCTATGTCTTCTAAAGGTATTACTTCTGCTAAGTCATGTTATCTAAGAGGGTCTTAAACTACATCCTATTATCCAGGAAGGTCCTGAAAATCAAAATGACACGTTTACGACTGAATTATACTACCCTACAATAGAATTTACGCTACATCTTGTCATCTAATTGAAATCTTAAAACTAGGTCCCATTATTCGGGGGGGGTCCTGAAAACTCCTAATTGAATCCTATCTTAAACATGCAAAATTTGAATNCATGATTTGTTTTGAAATTTAGCCAAGCAATATTTTCCACGAAGTTTCTGAGAGTTTACGGTCAAACCTGTCTGGTGCTTGCTCTTCCCTTACGAAGAGTTCCTTCGAGACAAAAAAAATTTTCTGCCACTGTTTCAATCAAAGAAAAATCTGGTCAGTTTAAAGTGGTGGTTAGTTGATGGCATTCTTGCTGAAGGGATCTCCGCTGCCATGTTTTGTTTTGACCTACTTCCCCGAACTTACCCTGAGCCGCTTGATGTTCTGACTGACTTTCAAACCCCATGACCTTTGACGACTCGAGTGTTATATACCCATACTATTTTTTTACACCTCTGACCCCTTTATCTGAACTTTTGCATCTCCCACGACATTACCAAATCATTCTACAGATAAAACTTTCGGTCATTCCTTGTATCCCACTGCACATCATGCTATCTTTGGTATGTTTTGGCCACACTGTGCTTTGCAATTTTTGAAGTTGGTAATGAGCTTTCAAATCCTTTCTTATTTGCTAAGAACAAAACTGAAATTGAGACATCTTAGAGAAACAAACCCCAAAAGAAATGAAATGCATTGACCTTGAGAGTTAAGGATAAAGAAAATCCAAAAATGGACGACTTGCTAAAAGGAAAAAGGGAAAGAGACTTATCTGAGTGGAAAAGCTGGTACCATTGATCATGACATGCATTTCAGACTAATTGGCCAAATCCATCCAACCAATCAACTTTCAGTTGCCATACTTTGTTGCCCCAGAATTCCATAACCTAATTTATTCACCCAAACCCTAACCTTGTTCATCCTGCGGTGTCCAGAACAGTTTTCACCACAGACCTCTCCCATTTGTTCACTTTTCAACTCAATTTAGCCTTAAGGTGCCCGTGACGGTTTTCACTGATAAGACTCTTTCATTTATGATTTCTTTTAACTCAGATTTGCCTTAAGGTGCCCGTGAGGGTTTTCACCAATAAGACTCTCTCATTTCGATTTTCTTAACTCACTTTCGCCTTAAGGTGCCTGTGAGGGCTTTCACCAATAAGACTCTCTCATTTCGATTTCTCTCAACTCTCGTCGCCTTACGGTGCCCGTGAGGGTTTTCACCAATAAGAATCTCTCATTTTTTATTACTTTCCTGCTCGGACCGGAGTGTTGCTCCTGATATGAATCACCTCCTCTTGCTCGACTTAGCATTTCTTGAAGACTGATTAGAAGGTCTTTCTTTGGACCAAAGTGTGGGCTTTTGGATAGGGTTAGCAAGAAAGGATATTAAATGCTCAAAACAATTCAGATGGGTTCAAAATTACAACTTTTGGAACCAAATTTCTTACAACGACCGCAACTTCTACCCCAGTTTCTTGCTTGGGGACTTTTGGATTTTTATTCTGATGGGACCGAACCGTGAGGCTGCCTACGTATCCTTAAAAGGAATTAGGTCGAACGTAGTTCATGCCATAGAAATTACTTTGTTGTTCTGATTTTTCCTTTCTTTTTCTTCCATTTCTTTCTTCCTTTTGCCTTTTCTCTTTTTTTTCTTTTACTTTTTCTACTCTTTTCCTTTTCTTCTTCTTTTTTCATTTTCATTTTTCTTTTCTCTCCTTTCCTTTTTTATCCTTGACGCTTGCATTTTCTGAACTTTGCTATTGATTCCAAAAGAGGGGTATGAAAGAAAATAAATAAGGCTCAAAGGGGTAACAAAGGATAAAGTGTTTAGATAGCAGAACAAAATGCTTTCGTCATTATAATCTCCAAAACATATCGAGTACAAACAACTGCAATTAAACCAACAAAAATCATACATAATATCTCTTGACCGCATTAGAATTGACGGCCATGTCACGCCCCAAATTCGAGGGACATGACCGGCCCTCGACCGGGTATCCCCAGTCAAGCGGACTTGGGTGCCTTTCCTAACCCATAAGCTACCCCTTGTTTTCCTTATTCAGTATTCCAAGAACTAGCCATATAATTAATTTTTAGATCACCCTTTGTCAAAACAAACATACATAATAATTAGTGAAATTACCAATTCGTTCCCAAACAAAAGAAACATGAATATACATAGCTTTTAACCCACATCCACTGTCTATGGAGCCTCTAAAGATACAATAGGATAATACAGTACTTGCCAGAAACAAGGCTCCGGCTATACCTTACACAACAACAAAATAAAACAACAGAGACAAGCGGCCTGAGCAACGTAGGGCCCCGAAAGGAATGGGGCTCACCAAAATATTTGACGGAAGGCGAAGAGGGAGCTACGATCGGTGGGCCAGAATACCTGCTGCAGATCCACCTACAATCATAACACGAATGTAGCGCCCCCGGTAAAAGGGATGTCAGTACACTTGAATTGTACTGGTATGTATAACAAACTTTGCGCCAAGTAAACTTAAGCCATAGACAAATAAGTAACAGTAGCAGAAACAACAATCAATTCCATAAAGAAAGAACATTCAAGCCAAACAATTTTACAAACTCTCCTGCTCCCCTTCCACATTTCCACATCAATAGATTTCACATTTTTTGCTCATATTTTCATTTCAACAGTAATTTCGATCACTTTTCACCCTTATTACCTCGGCCACCGTTATTACCTCGGCCACCCTATCACCACAACCGCCACCTTATTACTTCGTATTGCGGCGCACAACCCGATCCCACCGTACACTTTCAATTCACAAACAATTACAATAACAGCAATGAACAATTCACAAGGATCACAGCAACACTTCTTGAGGAATAGCAACAATAGTTTTTCAAGTGTTTCCATAACCATTAATACTATTTCCGTCATCTTCCACAATTCACAGTGTTTCACGTTACAACAATACTTGCCCACGATAAGCCATAGGTGTTAATATCACAATCAATTCAGTTGCATCACTTACAGTTTCCTTACGTCATTTGTTTTTCATCTAATACCACATATCATAATCAAAACCATGCAATCGCACAAATTTCACAAATTACCCACGTGAATGTTACATACCAAACATTGAACACAAACGGGGCGATTTTACAAAGTCAAGGTTAGCCATACATACCTGGAGTCGAATTCCCTTTTTAAACTCCTATTATCAGTCACCAAGCAATCTAGCCACGTCAATCTAGTTTACAAATTAACACATATTTCTTAGAATTTGAAATTCACAATTACTATCCGAGTTTATTTAGGTTATCAACCCTTCTTTACACAATTCTTTACTCCTTCCCAACTACTCTTACTAGATTTTAGGTTTTAATAAACATGCATGATGTTTCAACCCCTATTATCAAGAATTAATGCATGAGACTTTCCCCCTCTCAATAAATCTGAAAATCAATGACAAGGGGGCAGGGAATTTACCTGTAAAAATGGAGATGAAGACACTTGCTTTTAAAATTTCCCCGGACCAGATAAATTTGAGGAACAAATTTGTGAAGAAAAGGAACCTTCTCTCAAGAACCCCTCCTCCCTCTCTCTTGTTTTGTTCAGAAAAATGGTTAAAATGAGGGGTTAGGGTGTTATATTAGAAATGGGGTCGGGTTTCAAATTTTAGAAAAAGGGAAGTCCGGGTAAGATCTGCAGTGGCACTATGCGACCGCATAATTGAAATGCGGTCCGCATATTGGACCGCAGAATTGATCCCAAATCACTGGACATCTCTGCCTAGGTATGCGGTGAAAATGCGGTCCGCATACTTATTATGCGGTCGCATAATGGACCGCTTTTTCAACCTCAATTTAGACCAACTCTCTGATTCACTATGCGGTAGGAATGCGGTCCGCATATCGATTATGCGGTCGCATAATGGACCGCATTTTCAACACCAACTTAGACCAATTCTCTGATTCACTATGCTGCAGGAATGCGGTCCGCATAGCTGATCTGCGACCGCATTCTGGGCCGCATAAATGACAATTTTCTGGAAAATTGATTCTTTTGATTTTTAAAGGCTTAGATCACTACCAAGGGTCCGAACCGTGGCGAGCTTTCTACACATTCCTAGCATAAATTCGCAGTCGACACCACGGGTTACTAAGTTTTGAGACCAAAAATTATTTACGGGACCTTACATTCTCCCCCACTTTAAATCATTCGTCCTCGAATGAGGATTTTGAAAATCAGCTGGTTTTGAAAGACATGAGATGAAGACTCTCGAAATTTTCACTAACTCCCATATTCTAGAAAAATTTTGCCAGAGTTTCCCTTGTAATATGGACATATCCACCTGTCAGAGAGCCCCCGAAACATATTCCCAAGCACGATTACACAATTAGCTCTATCTATACAGCTTGTACACAATTCACTACCTCAACAATTGCACATATTCTATCACCTGCTACATTTTGCACATAAACTAGTCACCTCAATGAGTCCCACATAATTTAATTGCTTCAATATACTACATGCATATAAATAAACCATTATCAATCTATCCCATCATTAGTTGTTTACTTATCACATGAGTCTTTATAAAACTTCCATTTACCAAAGGGAGGTTTGCATGATTCGAGACAATCACAACACACATAATCATTGCACAGCTTGGGGAATTTCAAGAGTACAGCATTTAGGAAAGAACCAATTTGGACGCATTGTTAGTTTTGTTTTAGAGATAAGAGTTCACACGATTTCTACTAGACTTGCTCAAACAGATGGGGGTATTTTTCCTTCATTTCTTTTTCTGCTTCCCACTTGGCTTCGTCAATTTGTTGACTTCGCCATAACACTTTAACAGATGCCACTTCCTTATTTCTCAACTTATGGACTTGCTTATCAAGAATGGCAACTGGAACTTCTTCATACGACAAGTATTCGTTAACCTCGATAGTCTCGACTGGCACGATGGTGGATGGATCTCCGACCACTTTCTTCAACATGGTCACATGGAACATTTTAGGTGTACTAATGATATTTCACGAGGAAGTTCTAGCCTATAAGCCACTTTCCCTATCCGTTGAACGATCCGATACGGTCCGACATACCTAGGACTCAACTTACCTTTCTTCCCGAATTGCATGACTCCCTTCATAGGAGATACCCTCAAGAACACCCAATCATCAACTTGAAATTCCAAATCTCTTCGGCGAACGTCCGCATAGGATTTCTGGCGACTCTGGGTAGTTTTCATCCTTTCCTGAATGACCTTAACTTTCTCCATAGCCTGGTACCCAAGATCTGGACCTAGCAATTCTGCTTCACCCACTTTAAACCACCCAATTGGAGACCTACACCTTCTTCTGTACATTGCCTCAAATGGGGCCATCTGAATGCTAGCATGAAAGCTGTTATTGTAAGCAAATTCTATAAGTGGTAAGTGGTCGTCCCAAAAACCTTCGAAATCTAAGACACAATCCCGTAACATATCCTCAAGCATCTGAATAGTCCGCTCGGCCTGATCGTCGATCTGCGAATGGAAAGCTGTGCTGAGATTCACCTGAGTACCCAAACCTTTTGAAATTTCTTCCAATAATTAGCTGTGAACTGGGCCCCTCGATCCGAGATAAGGGAAAGTGGAGTGCCATGAAGCCTTACTATCTCCTTTATATACAACTTAGCATATTGTTCTGCAGTATCGGTGGACTTGACTGGCAAGAAGTGAGCTGATTTGGTGAGTCGATCCACTATTACCCAAATTGAATCGAACTTGCGCTGAGTGTGAGGTAACCCAACCACAAAATCCATGTTGATCATCTCCCATTTCCACATTGGTATTTCTATAAGCTAAGTTAACCCACCAGGCCGCTGATGCTCAGCCTTCACTTGCCGACAATTCAGACATTTAGATACAAAGTTTGCCACACCCCTTTTCATACCGTTCCACCAATAAATCTCGTTGAGACCATGATACATTTTCATAGAACCTGGGTGCACGGAATACCTGGAATTATGATCCTTCGCCATCACCCTCTCTCGAAGCTCATCCACATCCAGGACACATAGCCTACCTTGACACCGCAATACACCATCCTCGCCACCGAGTGAAAATGCCGAAGTCTTGTTATTCAAAACTGCTTCCTTCATCTGAGCCAATGTTGGATCCATAAACTGCTTTTCCTTGACCTCCGCTACGAGAAACGATTCTGCTCTCTTATGCACCACAACATTCCCCTCATCTGATGTCCATAAGCAAACTCTGAAACTGGCCAGTCCCTAGCCAAGGGCTTGTGATCCACTCCCAAATGAGCCAAACTACATATGGATTTCCGACTGAGAGCGTCGGCCACCACATTTGCCTTCCCTGGATGGTACAAAATGTTCATATCATAATCCTTGAGCAATTCTAACCACCGTCGCTGCCTAAAATTAGTTCCTTCTGCTTGAACAAATACTGGAGACTCTTGTGGTCAGAGAACACATCCACATGGACCCCACAAAGATAATGTTGCCGTATTTTCAAAGCAAACACAACTGCCGCAAGCTCCAAATCATGCGTCGGATAATTCTTCTCGTGATTCTTGAGCTGCCTCGAAGCATACGCTATAAACTTCCCATGTTGCATCAACACATATCCCAAACCAACCCTGGAGGTATCGCAATAAATCACAAATCCTTCCGAGCCTTCTGGCAAGGCCAATATTGGCGCCGAGGTCAATCTTGACTTCAGTTCCTGAAAACTTTTCTCACAAGCGTCGGACCATTGGAACTTAGCTGCTTTCTGCGTCAATTTAGTCAATGGGGAGGCGAGGGTCGAGAATCCCTCCACAAACCTCCGATAATACCCTGCTAAACCCAAGAAGCTACGAATCTCCGTCGGGGTCGTGGGTCTAGGCCAATCCTTCACTGCTGCAATCTTCTAGGGGTCTACCTGAATCCCTTCACTGGAAACAACATGACCCAAAAAGGTAACGGACCTCAACCAAACCTCATATTTCGGAAATTTAGCATACAATTGGTGCTGACGAAGAGTCTGCAATACTACTCCGAGGTGATTAGCATGATCCTCCATGCTCCGCGAATAAACGAGGATGTCGTCAATGAAAACAATCACAAAGGAATCTAGAAATGGCTTGAAAACCCGATTCATACGGTTAATGAAAGCTATCGGGGCGTTGGTTAGCCTAAAAGACATGACCAAGAATTAAAAGTGACCATAGCGGGTTCTGAATGCGGTCTTAGGAATGTCCTGCTCTCTGATCTTCAATTGGTGATACCCGGACCGCAGATCAATTTTGGAGAAGAACTTTGCACCTTGCAATTGGTCGAACAAATCATCTATCCGAGGCAAAGGATATTTATTCTTGATGGTGACTTTGTTAAGCTGTCGATAATCAATGCACATCCAAAGCGACCCATCCTTCTTTCTGACAAAAATAACCGGAGCTCCCCACGGCGACACACTCGATCGTATGAACCCCTTCTCTAATAAATCCTTCAGTTGCTCCTTTAACTCTCTTAACTCTGCTGGTGCCATTCTGTATGGTGGAATGGATATTGGCTGAGTATCTGGGAATACATCAATCTCGAAATCAATCTCCCTATCTGGTAGAATCCCTGGAAGCTCATTCGGAAACACTTCAAGAAACTCATTCACCACTGGCACAGACTCGGGGACAGATACTTCTGAAGTGGTGTCCGCCACCCGGACCAAATGATAGATACACCCCTTCTTAATCATCTTCGAAGCCTTAAGTAAGAAATAAACCTACCCTTCGGCACCACACCATTTCCTTTCCACTCAATAACCAGCTCGTTAGGGAACTCGAGTCTCATGACTCTCGTCCTGCAGTCAAGTTTGGAAAAGCACGAATAAAGCCAGTTCATCCCCATGATTACATCAAAATCTACCATTCCAAACTCAATAAGATCGGCCATGGTAACACGGCCACTCACCACGACAACACAATTCCTATAAACTCGTGAGGCTGTAATAGAATCACCAACCAGAGTCGATACAGAGAACGGCTCATGAAGTTGTTTGGGTTCTGTCCCAAAACATGAAGCAATGAATGGGGTGACATAAGACAAAGAGGACCCCGGATCAATAAGAGCATAACACTCAATGGCCTGAAAAGACAAGACACCTGTAACAACATCTAGAGAAGCCTCAGCACTCTGGCGACCACTCAAAGCATAGAACCGGCTAGGTCCACCCCTACCACGAGCTCCACCCCTAGTTGCACCACGCCCTGCTGGAGCTGGGGGACGCACTGATGATGTAGCAACTGAAGAACCAGATGATTGGGCAGATCCACTACCCATACCCTGACTAGGCGCACGGCAATCCCACTGGATGTGACCTCTCACCCCGCACCTATAACATATCGGGATATCCAAATAGCAAGACTCTGTATGAAATCTCCCGTACTTGGGGCATGTAGTTCCACCCTGCTGCTGAGACCTTACTCCTGAACGACCGGACTGGCGGGGCTTCCTACTGTCTGAACCTGGTCTCGAGTGACTACTCTGCTGATAACTGTGCACGGATGACGGTGCACTCGCTGAGGACTGAGCATATGACCGGTATGGCCCTGATAACCCTGTCCCCTGCACTGGTCTCCCTGAGTGACACATTGACCGGGCCCTGCTGCTACTCTCCCTTTCTGTCCGAATCTTCAACTTCCTAGCCTCTGTGGCCTGAGTGAATCCTACAATCTTTCCATAATTCATATCTGAGTGCAAGGCTGTTGTAGCAGCCTCATTCACCACAAAAGGACTAAGTCCCTGAACGAAACGCCGAACCCGAGCATCCATGGTCGACACTAACTGAGGAGCATACTTGGACAACCTCACAAACTCCATGTGGTACTCCCAAACACTCATACTGCCCTGTTTGAGAACCTCGAACTTAGTGGCACGGGCTGCCATTGTCTCGGCAGGCAAGAAGTGGTCCATAAAGGCATCTACAAACTCAACCCATCTAGCCGGAGGTCTTCCCTCCTCACGGGAATCCTCCCACATCTTAAACCACCAACGTGCTACTCCCCTCAACCTGTATGAAGCCAACTCTGCCCCCTCTATCTCTGTAGCCTTCATCACTCGAAGGGTATTATACATCTCATCAAGGAAATCCTGCGGATCGGCCTCTGGGTCTGTGCCTGAGAATTATAGAGGGGCCAATCGCAAAAATTGGTGAACTCTGGAGTTGGCGGAATCTCCCTGTCCGCTAGAGGACACAGGGGCATCATGAGATCTCTGGGCCTGGGCGGCCACTAATTGGGTCAACATACGGATGGCTCCTCTAAGGTCCCCATCAGAAAACCCGGGAATGGAAGCTGGAACTGTATCAGAATTAGGAATATTGGCCGAAGGGATAGTGGCACCCTCTGCCGCAGCCGGAACAGGAATGCTTGGATCTGGAATAGATGGGCCGGGCAGATTCTAGGCCGGTAAGTCACTCTCACCCACGGCATCAGGTACATGATTCACAGCCACACTTGGGGTGGTGTCGGCCCTAAAATCGAGTCTAGCTTTCTTCTTAGGGGCCATTTCTGAAAATTTCGAAACAGAGCACGAGCTAGACATAAATACTTCCACTTTTCACTTCACCGCATGATATAGAATAACAAAGAAGAGGGTAAATTCCTAAATGTCCATGCAGCCCCCTACTTATAGATGTGGTCAACAACACACCGATAAGAAGGGCTCTACTAGACACGGCTCCGATACATCCTATGATACTTTAAAACCTTAGGCTCTGATACCAAGTTTGTCACGCCTCAAACTCGAGGGACATGACCGGCGCTCGTCCGGGTATCCCCAGTCAAGCGGACCTGGGTACCTTTCCTAACCCATGAGCTACCCCTTGTTTTTCTTATTCGGTATTCCAAGAACTAGCCATATAATTAATTTTTAGATCACCCTTTTTCAAAACAAACATACATAATAATTAGTGAAATTACCAATTCGTTGCCCAACAAAAGAAACATGAATATACATAGCTTCTAACCCACATCCACTATCTACGGAGCCTCTATAGACACAACAGGATAATACAGTACTTGCCGGTACAAAGACTCCGGCTATACCTTACACAACAACAAAATAAAACAACAGAGACAAGCGGCCTGAGTCACGTAGGGCCCCGAGAGGAATGGGTCTCACCAAAACAGTTGACGGAAGGCGAAGAGGGAGCTACGATCGGTGGGCTAGAATACCTGCTGCAGATCCACCTACAATCATGACATGAATGTAGCGCCCCCGGCAAAAGGGACGTCAGTATACTTGAATTGTACTGGTATGCATAACAAACTTTGCGCCAAGTAAAATCAAGCCATAGACAAATAAGTAACAGTAGCAGAAACAACAATCAATTCCATAAAGAAAGAACATTCAAGCCAAACAAGTTTTACAAACTCTCCTGTTTCCCCTTCCACATTTCCACATCAATAGATTTCACATTTTTTGCTCATATTTTCATTTCAACAGTAATTTCGATCACTTTCCACCCTTATTACCTCGTCCACCCTTATTACCTTGGCCACCCTTATCACCACAACCCGCGCCTTATTACTTCGTGTTGCGGCGCGCAACTCGATCCCACTGTACATTTTCAATTCACAAACAATCAAAATAACAGCAATGAACAATTCACAAGGATCACAGCAACACTTCTTGAGGAATAGCAACAATAATTTTTCAAGTGTTTCCATAACCATTAATACTATTTCCGTCATCTTCCACAATTCACAGTGTTTCATGTTACAACAATACTTGCCCACGATAAGCCATAGGTGTTAATATCACAATCATTAAAGTTGCATCACTTACAGTTTCCTTACGTCATTTGTTTTTCATCTAATACCACATATCATAATCACAATCATGCAATCACACAAATTTCACAAATTAAAAAAAGTGAATGTTGCATACCAAACATTGAACACTAACGAGGCGATTTTACAAAGTCAAGGTTAGCCATACATACCTGGAGTCGAATTCCCTTTTTAAACTCCAATTATCAGTCACCAAGCAATCTAGCCACGTCAATCTAGTTTACAAATTAACAAATATTTCTTAGAATTTGAAATTCACAATTACTATCCGAGTTTATTTAGGTTATCAACCCTTTTTTACGCAATTCTTTACTCCTTCTCAACTACTCTTACTAGATTTTAGGTTTAAATAAACATGCATGATGTTCAACCCCTATTATCAATAATTAATGCACGAGACTTTCCCCCTCTCAATAAATCTGAAAGTCAACGAAAATGGGGTAGGGAATTTACCTGTAGAAATGGAGATGAAGACACTTGCTTTTAAAATTTCCCCGAACCATATAAATTTGAGGAACAAATTTGTGAAGAAAAGGAACCTTCTCTCAAGAACCCCTCCTCCCTCTCTCTTGTTTTGTTCAGAAAAATGGTTAAAATGAGGGGTTAGGGTGTTATATTAGAAAGGGGGTCGGGTTTTAAATTTTAGATAAATGGAAGTCCGGGTAAGATCTGCGGTGGCACTATGCAACCGCATAATTGAAATGCGGTCCGCATATTGGACCGCAGAATTGACCCCAAATCACTGGACATCTCTGCCTGGGTATGAGGTGGAAATGCGGTCCGTATACTGATTATGCGGTCGCATAATGGACCGCATTTTTAACCTCAATTTAGACCAACTCTCTGATTCACTATGCAGCAGGAATACGGTCCGCATATGGATTATGCGGTCGCATAATGGACCGCATTTTCAACACCAACTTAAACGAACTCTCTAATTCACTATGCGGCAGGAATACGGTCTGCATAGCTCATCTGCGACCGCATTCTGGGCCGCATAAATGACAATTTTCTGGAAAATTGATTCTTTTGATTTTTAAAGGCTTAGATCACTACCTACCAAGGGTCCGAACCGCGGCGAGCTTTCTACACATTCATAACATAAATTCGCAGTCGACACCACGAGTTACTAAGTCTTGAGACCAAAAATTATTTAGGGGTCCTTACATTCTCCCCCACTTAAAATCATTCGTCCTCGATTGAGGATTTTGAAAATCAGCTGGTTTTGAAAGAATGAGATGAAGACTCTCGAAATTTTCACTAACTTCCATATTCTAGAAAAATTTTGGCAGAGTTTCCCTTGTAATATGCGCATATCCACCTGTCAGAGAGCCCCCGAAACATATTCCCAAGCACGATTACACAATTACAACTATCTATACATCTTGTACACAATTCACTACCTCAATAATTGCACATATTCTATCACCTGCTACATTTTGAACATAAACTAGTCACCTCAATGAGTCCCACATAATTTAATTGCTTCAACATACTACATGCATATAAATAAACCATTATCAATCTATCCCATCATTAGTTGTTTACTTATCACATGAGTCTTTATAAAACTTCCATTTACCAAAAGGGAGGTTTACATGATTTGAGACAATCACAACACACATAATCCTTGCACAGCTTGAGGAATTTCAAGAGTACAGCATTTAGGAAAGAACCAATTTGGACGAAGTGTTAGTTTTGTTTTAGAGATAAGAGTTCGCACGATTTCTACTAGACTTGCTCAAACAGATGGGGGTATTTTTCCTTCATTTCTTTTTCTGCTTCCCACGTGGCTTCCTCAACTTGTTGACTTTGCCATAACAATTTAACAGATGCCACTTCCTTATTTCTCAACTTACGGACTTGCCTATCAAGAATGGCAACTGGAAATTCTTCATACGACAAGTCTTCATTAACCTCGATAGTCTCGACTGGCACGATGGTGGATGGATCTCTGACCACTTTCATCAATATGGACACATGGAACACCGGGTGTACTAATGACATTTCAGGAGGGAGTTCCAGCCTATAAGCCACTTATCCTACTCGTTGAGCAATCCAATACGGTCCGACATACCTAGGACTCAACTTCCCTTTCTTCCCGAATCGCATGACTGCCTTCATAGGAGATACACTCAAGAACACCCAATCATCAACTTGAAATTCCAAATCTCTTCGGTGAACGTCCGCATAGGATTTCTGGCGACTCTGGGCAGTTTTCATCCTTTCCTGAATGACCTTAACTTTCTCCATATCCTGGTACACAAGATCTGGCCTTGGCAATTCTGCTTCACCCACTTCAAACCACCTAATTGGAGACCTACACCTCCTTCCGTACAATGCCTCAAATGGGGCCATCTGAATGCTAGCATGAAAGCTATTATTGTAAGCAAATTCTATAAGTGGTAAGTGGTCGTCCCAACTACCTTTGAAATCCAAGACACAAGCCCGTAACATATCCTCAAGCGTCTGAATAGTCCGCTCGGCCTGACTGTCGGTCTGCGGATGGAAAGTTGTGTTGAGTTTCACCTGAGTACCCAAACCTTTTGAAATTTCTTCCAAAAATTAGCTGTGAATTGGGCCCCTCGATCCGAGATAATGGAAAGTGGAGTGCCATGAAGCCTTACTATCTCCTTGATATACAACTTAGCATATTTTCTGCAGTATCGGTGGACTTGACTAGCAAGAAGTGAGCTGATTTGGTGAGTCGATCCACTATTACCCAAATTGAATCGAAATTGCGCTGAGTGCAAGGTAACCCAACCATAAAATCCATGTTGATCATCTCCCATTTCCACATTGGTATTTCCATAAACTGAGTTAACCCACCAGGCTGCTGATGCTCAGCCTTCACTTGCTGACAATTCGGACATTTAGATACAAAGTTTGCCACACCCCTTTTCATACCGTTCCACCAATAAATCTCGTTGAGAGCATGATACATTTTCATAGAACCTGGGTGCACGGAATACCTAGAATTATGAGCCTCCGCCATCACCCTCTCTCGAAGCTCATCCACATCCGGGACACATAGCCTACATTGACATTGCAATACACCATCCTCGCCGCCGAGTGAAAATGCTGAAGTCTTGTTATTCAAAAATGCTTCCTTCATCTGAGGCAATGTTGGATCCATAAACTGCTTTTCCTTGACCTCCTCTACGAGAAACGATTCTACTCTATTATGCACCACAACATTCCCCTCGTCTGATGTTGATAAGCAAACTCCTAAACTGTCTAGTTGGTAAATATCCCGGGCCAAGGGCTTGTGATACACTCCCAAATGAGCCAAACTACCCATAGATTTCCGATTGAGAGCATCGGCCACCACGTTTGCCTTCCCTGGATGGTACAAAATGTTCATATCATAATCCTTGAGCAATTCTAACCACCGTCGCTACCTTAAATTCAGTTCCTTCAGCTTGAACAAATACTGGAGACTCTTGTGATCTGAGAACACATCCACATGGACCCCATAAAGATAATGCCACCGTATTTTCTAAGCAAAGACAACTACCGCAAGCTCCAAATCATGCATCGGATAATTCTTCTCGTGATTCTTGAGCTGCCTCGAAGCATACGCTATAACCTTCCCATGTTGCATTAACACACATCCCAAACCAACCCTGGAGGCATTGCAATAAACCGCAAATCCTTTCGAGCCTTCTGGCATGGCCAATATTGGCGCCGAGGTCAATCTTGACTTCAGTTCCTGAAAACTTTTCTCACAAGCATCGGACCATTGGAACTTAGCTGCTTTCTACGTCAATTTAGTCAATGGGGAGGCGAGGGTCGAGAATCCCTCCACAAACCTCCAATAATACCCTGCTAAACCCAAGAAACTACGAATCTCCGTCGGGGTCATGGGTCTAGGCTAGTCCTTCACTGCTGCAATCTTCTGGGGATCTTCCTGAATCCCTTCACTGGAAACAACATGACCCAAAAAGGTAACGGACCTCAACCAAAACTCACATTTAGGAAATTTAGCATACAATTGGTGCTGACGAAGAGTATGCAATACTGCTCTGAGGTGATTAGCATGATCCTCCCTGCTCTGCGAATAAACGAGGATGTCGTCAATCAAAACAATCACAAAGGAATCTAGAAATTGCTTGAAAACCCGATTCATAAGGTCCATAAAAGCTGCCGAGAAGTTGGTTAGCCCAAAAGGCATGACCATGAATTCAAAGTGACCATAGCGGGTTGGAATACCTGCTGCAGATCCACCGACAATCATGATACGAATGTAGCGCCCCCGGCAAAAGGGACGTCAGTACACTTGAATTGTATTGGTATGTATAACAAACTTTGCGCCAAGTAAACTCAAGCCATAGACAAATAAGTAACAGTAGCAGAAACAACAATCAATTCCAATAAAGAAAGAACATTCAAGCCAAACAAGTTTTACAAACTCTCCTGTTTCCCCTTCCACATTTCCACA
>MU720665.1:78402-96427 GCA_026770625.1 Nicotiana glauca
CCATGGTGTGATGAATGCCGTCTTTTCTGCATCCTCCTCATCCATTAAGATCTGGTGGTACCCCGCATTACAATCCACAAAAGAACCAATCTCATGTTTTGCACAATTATTAATCAATATGTAGATGTTTGGTAGTTGGAAGTTAACCTTTGGATTCGCTTTGTTGAGATCACGGTAATCAACGCACACCCTGGTCATTCCATCCTTCTTTGCCACATGCACAACGTTGGCTAACCAAGTGGGATATTGCGTGACCTGAATGACTTTTGCATCAAACTACTTGGTGACCTCTTCTTTAATCTTTACATTCATATCAGTTTTAAATTTCCTCAACTTCTATTTGACGGGAGGGAATACCGGGTCAGTGGGCAATTTGTGGACCACTAAATCAGTGCTTAGACCCAGCATTTCATCATATGACCATGCAGAAATATCTTTGTATTCAAACAATTCTTTTATTATCTCCTCCCTGATTTGTGGTTCAAGATGGACATTTATTTTTTTTTTCCCGGACATTATCTTGGTCCCCTAGATTGATTGCTTATGTGTATTCAGGTTAGGCTTGGGTTTTTCTTCAAAATGGCTTAATTATTTGCTAATTTCTTCAAATGCCTCATCATCATCATATTCCAGTTCATCATCACATTTAATTTCTTGTATTATTATTTCAGAATTAGATTAGCTTTTAAGATCTGGCCGAAGATTCCTCATGCATATCATGTCATTGAAACTAGCATAAAAAGAACTGTACAAGGAAGAAAAGAAAACAAAAATAAAATTATTGGGAATGAAGAAAAGGGAAATTTAATTTCATTAAAATTAAAGATATCAAGGTTTAATGCATCCAAACAGACGGAACATAGAATCTAAATTACAACCCTAGAATAATCCAGACAACTAAAAGAAAATCAAAGCCCACTACCAAAACTCCTTCTGAGTAGGAATAGGAGTTGCTTCCCAATTGTTGATCTTTGCACAGGGCCCCACAAATTGGACGTCTGCCTTGCTCGATCCCTCTCTAGCTTTAACCATATTCACCTCGTCGAAAAAGTTTTCAAGCCTTTCTAACAACTCCTTATCATGACCAATCATAGAACAGGGCATTGTTATTACTGTGCGCTTCTTGGTACCAGGCATGACAAAGGATCGGGAGAGATGTGGGACAGGCTTTAGAAGAACCCATGCCCTATGTTTCAATTTTCTAGCCCGCCTTATGTCTGCAGCTGTAGGCTTGAACCCTAAACCAAAAATATCCAAGTTCTTGGGTAGAGATACTGGTTGTACGATGCCCTATAACGAAGCACCCAAACCCTTGCCAGCTACCATGACTGGCACGGCTATTACTTTAGGAACCGGAATGCTTTTCCCTTCTAGGATCTTTTCAACTGATACTGCGTCAAAGACCTAATATACCCATGGCCCCTTGTCGTCTTCAACTACGATGAAAGGTATAATGGCATCACTCTAAGCACAGATATTATCCTCACCGTACAACACAATCTCATGTCTGTCCCATTCAAATTTAACCATCTAGTGCAAGGTAGACGGCACTGCCTTGGCGGCATGAATCCAGGGTCATCCCAACCAAAGACTGTAATAAATAGCCACGTCCAACACTTGGAATTCCATAGTGAACTCGATGGGCCCTATCGTCAACTCTAGTATTATATCAGCCAATGAATCTTTGCCCCCACCGTCGAACGCCCGGATGCAAATGTTGTTCTTGTAAATTCTATCATCATCCACTTTCAGCTTGTTCAACGTGGAGAAAGGGCAAATGTTTGCACTAGACCCATTGTCGACCAGAACTCGGGTGACCACAGAATCTTTGCACTTCACCGTTAGATAGACGGCCCAATTATATTGGGTACCCTCCACGGGCAACTCATCATCGGAGAAAGTAACTTTGTTCACCTCAAATATTTTGTTAGCTATCTTCTCCAAGTGGTTTACCGAGATCTTGTCGGGAATATGGGCCTTATTCAAGATTTCATCAGCGCCCGACGGTGCTCATCTGAATGGATTAGCAATGAGATCTGAGCAGGCATTTTCCTCAACTGCTCTACAATAGAATAGTCCTGCACTTTCATTTTCCTTAAAAATTCTTTCGCTTTCTCTTCTGACACAGCTTTCTTTACCAATACCAGGTTATCCTTGGGGATCCTGGTTTTTCTTAACTCTTCGGGGGTAAATCATCTCGCTGAACGAGTCAAACCATGGGCTTCACAAACTTCTAATCTAACTTCTTTCCCTTTATACGTCACTAGCACTCGTTCATAATTCCAAGGAACAACCTTGTTGTTGACTATTGGCAACTGAGTTACTGGCTTTATAATGACAGGCTCTATGCGAGCACCCTCTACGACTACAACAAGCTTGTTTACTGCCCTAGTACCACCACTTTTGCTTGCCCCTGTTTCACTGCAACCCCGTTTGATGACTCTTTCTTTACTATGACAACGGGTTTACTGTCTGTCCCTTTCAACTTGATCAACGACTTCCCACTAATTGACTTTTCACTCGGCTTGACTTCGTTGGAATGAATCATCATTACCGTATGTGAGGGTTTCTTAGGCTCCCGCCCTTTGTGTATCAACTCGATCATATTAATCTCACGATGGACCGCCAACAGATTTTGATTGATATTAGGTGCCTCTTGGGCTTGGACCTCGATCCGATTGGTATTGATGAGCTCTTGAATAACTGTTTTTAAATGCCAGCATTTCTTTGTGTCATGTCCTGGAGCACCTGAACAACATTCGCAACTCACTGAGTGATCAAGATTTCTCGGGGGAGGATTCGGCAGTTTTGGCTCAATCGGATTCAACATATCTAACTGTCTCAACCTGTGGAATACACTAGTATAAGATTCTCCTAGTAGAGTGAAAGTTTTCTTCCTCTGCAACCTCTCATTCTTGAGGGCATGATTGGGCTGGAAACTTGTTCAGGGGGATTTTGGTAGGCTCTTGGGGTGGATAGACATTTTGTGCAGTTGGGTAGGGATTATATAGTGTTGGCGAACGCCATTGTGCGTGGGCAGGAGGTTAAGGGTATGTTTGTGCGTGATGAATGGAAAAATGGGGATTTGGTAGTGGGTAGTAGTGTTTTGATCGGCCATATGGAGTGTGGGGGTAAGTTTTGTAGTGGGGTCGAGCCTGGTTATAGTAAGGTGATGGGCCCCTAGATCTGAACAAGGCTCCTGACTCAACTGTCTCAACATCCTCTTTCTTCTTTTTCCCAATTACACCCCCAATACCGTTTTGAATGGCCTGGGTGGTTGCCTTGATGACTGAATAACTCATGATCTTGTTGAACTTGAGTCCCTCCTCAACCATGCCTCCCATTTTTACAACCTCATTAAAGGACTTGCCTATTGTTGACACCACATGACCAAAATAAGTGGGCTCCGAGGCCTACAAGAAATAATCAACCATCTCACTTTCTTTCATTGGGGGATCAACCCTCGTGGCTTGCTCCCTCCAACGAAATTCATACTCTCTCAAACTCTTACTGGGCTTCTTCTCGATCTTTATCAATGACAGATGGTCTGTAACAATTTCAAGATTGTATTGAAAATGGCAGGCAAAGGCTTGGGTTAAATCGTCCCATGTTTACCACCTGCTGTGATCTTGTCTAGTATACCATTCCAATGCTGATCCGCTCAGACATTGGCTGAAATATGCCATCGGAAATTCATCCCTTCCGCCTGCTCCTCTCATCTTGCTACAAAATCCCCTCAAATGTGACACCAGATCACCATGCCCATCGTATAGATCAAACTTGAGAATCTTAAACCCTGCTGGCAACTGAACATCTGGGAACAAACATAAATCTTTATAGGCCACACTTATCTGACCCCCCAACCCCCTCATATCTCTGAACGACTATTCTAAGATGTAACGACCTGGCCGGTTGTTTTTGGAATTTACGCCCCTTTCCCCAATTAACTGCTTCCCCTAAGTTCATTTATGCTATTTTGGTTTGCTGGGATGTTCGGTGTTAGGATATAGAGTGTTTTGGGCCACTTAGTCCCTAAATGAGATCTTAAGAGTTTAAAAATGGTCCATAATCGGAACAGTGTGAAGAAGATCTTAGAATGGAAATCTGATGGCTCCGCTAGCGCCGTTAGGTGATTTCGGGGTTAGGAGCGTGTTCGGAATGTATTTTGGAGGTCCGTAGCTCATTTAGGCTAAAAATGCCGAAATTTGTATTTTTAAAGTTTCCGGTCCGATAGTGACTTTTTGATCCGAGGGTCAGAATGGAATTATGGAAGTTGCAGTAGCTCTATCATGTCATTTGGGATGTGCACGCAAAATTTCCGGTCATTCGGACGTGTTTTGGTTAGGTTTTTGGTCGAAAGCGTATTAGGAAGAAATTTGAAGTTCTTAGGCTTCAATCTTTGATTAATTTGGGTTTTCGGTATTGTTTTAGGTGTTTTCAAGGTTCGTACAAGTTTGAGTAAGGTATTAGGTGGTATTGGTGTTTTTGGTTGAGGTCCCGGGGGCCTCGAGATGATTTCGGGTGGTTAACAGAGAAAATTTCTAAGTGTTGCAGCAGCTGGTATTTTTTTCTTTCTGGTATTTTCGCTTCTGCGGCTTGGGAACTGCAGAAGAGGCCTTGGACATTGCAGAAGCGACTTTGGGGTCACCGTCTAGGATTTTCGCAGAAGCGGACCCGCTTCTGCGATATGGGTAACACAAAAGCGGAAGCTCGGATTTTAAACCGGGCCATAAAAGAGGCCAGTGTTTCGCATAGGCTGGATCGCAACCGCAGAAGCGGTATTCACTAATCAGAAATAGCAATTTCGAGGTTTTAATTTCATAAGTTGGAAAATCAATTGAGAGCTCGGGAGAAGGTGATTTTGAGTGGGTTTTGAAGAGAAAATCATTGGGTAACGTTTCTTTGATCCCTTTTCATGATATTACATCATTATATAGCTAAATACATCATTGGAATTCGAATTTAAGATCAAAAATTGAGTAATTTGGGGTAAAACTTCATTGGTTAAACTATTGGGTTTCGAGTGGCCATTTGACCTCCGATTTGGGGGATTTTTATATGGTTAAACTCGTGAGAGTACGAGGGCTCCAAAAATGTAAAAATTGTTCGATTCCGAGACATTGGCTTGAGGGGCATTTTGATTATTTTACCTATTTTTGCGCCCTAGCTTTAATTTTTATAGTAGAATCAGTTGTTTGCAATATTATTTACGATATGAAATGGAAATGGATAGATTTGGGCCATTTGGAGTCGGATACTCATGGCAAAGGCATGATCTCTAGTTTATTTTGAGCCGGTTCGAGGTAAGTGGCTTATCTAACCTTGTGTGGGGGACCTTTTCCCCTTAGGATTTGTTATTTGGTATTTTTAGTGCCTTGTACGCAAGGTGACGAGCGTGTACTTAAGCCAATTATTGAAAATTTGGCTTTTACGTAATATATTGAGATTGAGATTCTTCATATTTGCTTTATTCTACTTGCAACTTTAACCTGTGCTGGATTATGAAAGCATGTTTAGTTGATTTAACTTGCCTAATTGCTTAAGTTGCCTTGATTGTACTACATGAAGCATGCTAGGCCAGTACTACCTGTTGCTTTTCTTTTGTACTTCATTTATGTGTATCTTCTGGTTGTGAGTGCGCATTTATATTAGGACTACGGATGTGGGATTTCAGTAGCTCCCCCCCCCCCCCCTTATTTGTCCACTTTGGGACTACGGGTTAGATTCCCGGTAGATCCCCCTGCACTTTTACTTTAGGACTGTGGGTTAGATTCTCGATAGATCCCCCTGCACTTTTACTTTAGAACTGTGTGTTAGATTCTCGATAGATCCCCCTGCATATTGATGGTTGGACTACGGGACGATATTCTTGGAGATCCTTCGGATTTACATGTGTGATGGACTACGGGACGGTATCCCTGGAGATCCACTAGACGGATAAGAAAGAGGACTACAGGACGGTATCGTGGGAGATCCTAGTGGTTATCACTGGTTTTGAGTTGTACATATCCCTTGTTTACTTTGTTCTTGTGTAGTTGTTGTTGCCTCGTAGACCTGTCTTAGTTTACTGTTGTGCTCATTATTACTTCCATTTCTTTCATACTGTTAATTTATTATTATATTTTTACCTCAGTAGGACCCTGACCTTCCTCATCACTACCAACCCGAGGTTAGGCTTGGCACTTATTGAGTACCGCTATGGTGTACTCATGCCCCTTTTGCGCATGTTTTTTTCATGTGTAGATCTAGGTTCCTCCACCCAGGCGCACTATCATCAAGGCGGAGAGATCTAGCGGAGACTTCGAGATATATCTGCAGCGTCCACATACCGAAGAGTCTCCTTCCTTATTCTATTTATAGTGTTTAGATTCTATCATACTTTTGATGTAGACATTCTGGAGATTAGAGCATTTACAGTATTTCTTTTAGCCTGTGTTTCCCGTGTGTTTTCGGGTTTTGGGATTGAGTTGTAGACTTCCACATTTCTTTTGAGTTGTATAGGCCGAGTGGCTTTATATGCAGTTATTATTTTAATATGTTCAGTTTAATTAATTATTCCGCAAGTTAGGTTATTGTTTTTGCATTCTTAGAATTACCTAGTTATAAGGACTAGGTTCCATCACGACATGTTCATGGAGGGTGAACTGGGGTTGTGAAAAGTTGGTATCAGAGCTCTAGGTTCATTGGAGTCACGGAACAGAGGCTGGTTTATTGGAGTATTGCTGATCGGTACGGAGACATCTGTATTTATCTACGAGAGGCTATGTAACTGTTTAGAAAAAATTGTCATTTCATTTGAATTCCTTATCGTGCGATATTCTTTACATCAATTCTAAACTTCTGTCTTCTATTCTCTCACAAATGGTGAGGACACGTGCTACACGAGATGACCAGGCACTCGCGCCGCATTCTATCGCCATCAGAGTCCGGGGTTGGGGTAGAGGTCGAGGACACGCACGCGGTGCAGCCAGAGCACCTCCGCGAGCTGCCGCTGAGGTACCACCAGTAAATTTAGCCAGAGCTCAGGCACCTGGCACACCTACTACTGCCACTACTACTCCAGCGCTCCAGGAGACTCTGGCTCAGTTCATAAGCATGTACACCACCTTGGCTCAGGCAGGGTTGCTTCCCCTTGCTGCAGCCACATCCCAGGTTGGAGGAGGAGCACAGACTCCCATCGTCCGCACTCCTGAGTAGCAAGTGCAGGTTGAGCAGGCCCCGAAGATTATTCCTGCATCGCCTGCAGCACCAGTTCAGCCCGAGGATGGGTCAGCTGCTTCAGAGGACGAGCAGCGTAGACTAGAGAGGTTCAAGAAATATGATCCCCCAGCATTTAGTGGCTTAGCATCAGATGATGCCTTCAGATTTTTGAAGGAGTGCCATCGCATTCTTCATACTATGGCCATAGTGGAGTTCAGCGGGATTTCGCCACCTTTCAGCTTCGGGGAGCCGCTTATGAGTGGTGGCGTACTTATGAGTTAGACAGTCCACTCGAGGCTGCTTCACTGACTTGGACCCAGTTCTCAGACATGTTTATGAGAGAGTTTGTTCCCTATAGCCTCAGGGATTCATAGCACGCGGAGTTTGAGCATTTGCGCCAGGGTGCTATGATAGTTTCAGAGTATTCCATCCGCTATACCAGGTTGCCACAGCTCAGGAGAGAGTTCACAGGTTCATCGAGGGCCTTATCCTGCCCGTCCGGTCCAACATGGCTCGAGAATTAAAGATAGATATTCCTTACCAGCAGGTAGTGAGCATTGCTAGGAGGATTGAGGGTATGCTAGCCAGGGAGCAAGGGAAGAGGGAGGCCAAGAGGTCTTGAGAGTCGAGTCACTACTCTGGTGCCCGTACCCCATCAACAGGTCGTTATGGTAGAGGTTATTTTGGACGCCCTGTACATTCAGCTTTACCAGCAGCCGGTAGGACTCCAGCTCTGCCTGCACCTCAGGAGCCTTATTATGCGCCTCCATGTTCTATCGTGCCTTCTATGCGGGGCACTTCCAGAGGTCAGTCCAGCAGGTCTAGCCCTAGCCAGTCACATCCATCGCGTCCTCCCAAAGCTTATTTTGAGTGTGGCGATACACACCATATGGTTAGGGACTGCCCCGGGCTTGGTAGGGGTGCATCTTCACAGACTGCTCAACCACAGCGGGCTTATCAGAGTTCTCAGGCCATGATCACAGCTCCAACTACTGCCCTACCTGCCCAGCTAGCCAGGGGCGGAGGCTAGGGAGATAGAGGTCACCCTCGTGAGACGGGTCAAGCCAGATATTATTGTATTCCTGCTCGCACTGAGGCTGTTGCCTCCGATTTCGTTATCACAGGTATTATACTGGTTTGTCACAGAGAAGCATCAGTTCTATTCGATCTAGGCTCTACTTATTCTTATGTGTCTTCTTATTTTGCTCTGCATTTGGGTGTTCCTCGGGATTCTTTGAGTGCCCCCGTTTATGTTTCTACTCCCGTGGGAGATTCTCTTATTGTGGACCGTGTTTATCGGTCATGTTTGGTTACTATTCCTGGTTTTGAGACCAGAGCAAATTTATTGTTACTAGGTATGGTTGACTTTGATATTATTTTGGGCATGGACTGGTTGTCGTCCCATCATGCTATTCTTGATTGTCACGCCAAGACTGTGATGTTGGCTAGGCCAGGTATTCAGCGTATTGAGTGGAGTGGTACTTTAGATCACACTCCCAGTAGAGTTACTTCTTTTCTTAAAGCTCGGCGTATGGTTAAGAAGGGGTGTGCCACATATTTAGCTTATGTGAGAGATGTTAGTGTTGATACCCCTTCTATTGATTCAGTTCCAGTAGTACGGGATTTCCCCAATGTATTTCCAGCTGATCTCCCGGGCATGTCGCCCGATAGAGACATTGATTTTGGCATTGATCTGTTGTCGGGCACTCAGCCCATTTCCATTCCTCCGTATCGCATGGCTCCTCCTGAGTTGAAGGAGTTGAAGGACCAATTGCAGGAATTGCTTATTGAGGGTTTTATTAGACCCAGTGTTCCTCCATGGGGTGTTCCTATCTTGTTTGTGAAGTAGAAGGATGGTTCTATGTGCATGTGTATTGATTATCGCCAGTTGAACAAGGTTACCATAAAGAACCATTATCTTTTGCCTCATATTGATGATCTATTTGACCAGCTTCAGGGCGTACAGGTGTTTTCCAAGATTGACTTGCACTCAGGTTACCATCAGTTAAAGATTCGGGAGCCGGATATCCCAAAGACTGCCTTCAAGAATCGGTATGGTCATTACGAGTTCCTTGCTATGTCATTTGGTCTGACTAATGCCCCAGCAAATTTTATGCATTTGAAGCACAACGTATTCAGACTATATCTTGACTCCTTCGTTATTGTTTTTATTGATGATATTCTGGTATATTCCCAGAGTCGGGAAGATCATGAGCAGCACCTGAGGACAGTGCTTCGGTCCTTGAGAGAGAAGAAATTATATGCAAAGTTCTCAAAATATGAGTTCTGGTTGAGTTCCGTGGCATTCCTAGGCTACATGGTATCGAGTGAGGGCATTCGGGTGGATCCGAGGAAGGTGGAGGCCATGAAGAGTTGGCCCAGGCCCTCCTCAACTACAGATATTTGAAATTTCCTTGGCTTGATGGGTTATTACCGTCGCTTTGTGGAGGGGTTTTCATCGATCGCAACCAATATGACTAGATTGACCCAAAAGGGTGCCCCATTTCAGTGGATAGAGGAGTGTGAGGCGATCTATCAAAAGATCAAGACAGCTTTGACTTCAGCCCCAATCTTGATGTTACCTACCGGTTCGGGGTATTATACAATTTGTTGTGATGCCTCATGAGTTGGACTTGGAACGGTGTTGATGCAGGACGGTAGGGTGATTGCATACGCCTCCAGACAATTGAAGATATATGAGAAGAATTGCCCTGTCCACGACCTTGAGTTAGCTGCTATTGTTCATGCCTTGAAGATCTGGAGTCATTATTTGTACGGGGTGCCTTGTGAGATCTATAGAGACCATCGGAGTTTGCAGTACTTACTTAAGTAGAAGGATATAGTTTATTATGTGTCTAGATGCCTCAACTGCCAGCAGGTGAAGTATGAACACCAGCGTCCGGGTGGGTTGATTCAGCAGATAGAGATTCCGGAGTGGAAGTGGGAACGTATCACCATGGACTTTGTATCTGGACTCCCATGGACCTTGAAGAAGTTTGATTCCATTTGGGTCATTGTGGACCGGCTGACCAAGTCCGCTCATTTCATTCCTGTGTGTGCCACTTTTGCATGGATTCCAGTTTCTATCATTTTAGATAGAGGTACTCAGTTTACATTGCGGTTTTGGAGAGCCATGCAGCAGGAGTTAGGCACTCGGGTAGAGTTGAGCACAGCATTTTACCCCAAGACGGATAGACAGTCCGAGCGTACTATTCAGATTCTTGTGGATATCCTCCGTGCGTGTGTGATTGACTTTGGAGGGTCTTGGGATCATTTCTTGCCATTGGCAGAGTTTGCTTATAACAACAGTTATCAGTCCATTATTCAGATGGCGCCGTACGAGGCATTATATGGTAGGAGGTGTAGATCTCCGGTAGGTTGGTTTGAGCTGGGTGAGGCCAAGCTATTGGGCACAGAGATGGTTCAGGATGCATTGGATAAGGTTAAGGTGATTCAGGATAAACGCCGTACAGCCCAGTCCAGACAGAAGGGTTATACAGACAGGAAGGTTCGTGATGTTTCATATATGGTTGGTGAGCGGGTTTTGCTTCGGGTCTCGCCTATGAAAGGCGTCATGAGGTTTGGGAAGAAAGGAAAGCTGAGTCCGAGATTTATTGGCCCTTTTGAGATCTTGAGGCAAGTTGAGGAGGTTGCTTATGAGCTTGCCTTACCTCCTAGTTTGGTCGGAGTTCATCCGTTATTTCATGTTTCGATGCTCCGGAGGTATCACGGTGATTCGTCGCACATGCTGGATTTCAATTCAGTGCAGTTGGACAAGGATCTATCCTATGTTGAGGAACCAGTGGCAATTTTGGACAGGCAGATCAGGAAGTTGAGGTCAAAGAGCATAGCTTCAGTAAAGGTTCAGTGGTGGGGTCAGCCGGACGAGGAGGCGACTTGGGAGACCAAACAGGATATGCGCAGAAAGTACCCTTATCTTTTTACTACTTCAGGTATTTTCTCTATGCTCGTTCGAGGACAAACGAATGTTTATGTGTAGAAGGATGTAACGACCTGGCTGGTCATTTTTGAAATTTATACCCCGTTCCCCCATTAACTGCTTCCCCTAAGTTCATTTCTGCTATTTTGGTTTGCCGGGACATTCGGTGTTGGGATACAGAGTTTTTGGGACACTTAGTCCCTAAATGAGAGCTTAAGAGTTGAAAAATGGTCCGTAACCGGAACAGTGTGAAGACGACCTCGGAATGGAAATCTAATGGTTCTGTTAGCTCCGTCAGGTGATTTCGGGGTTGGGAGCGTGTTCGAAATGTATTTTGGAGGTCCATAGCTCATTTAGGCTTAAAATGCCGAAGTTTGTATTTTTTAAGTTTTCGGTCTGATAGTGAGTTTTTGATCCGAGGCTCGGAATAGAATTCCAGAAGTTGCAGTAGCTCCGCCATGTAGTTTGGGATGTGCGCGCAAAATTTTAGGTCATTCAGACGTGTTTTGGTTAGGTTTTTGGTCGAAAGAGTATTTGGAAGAAATTTTAAGTTCTTAGGCTTGAATCTTTGATTAATTTGTGTTTCCGGTGTTGTTTTAGGTGTTTCCAAGCTTCGTACAAGTTTAAATAAGGTATTAGGTGGCATTTATGTTTTTAGTTGAGGTCCAGGGGGCCTCGGGATGATTTCGGGTGGTTAACGGAGAAAATTTCTAAGTGTTACAGCAGCTGGTATTTTTTCTTTCTGGTATTTTCTCTTCTGCGGCTTGGGAACCGCAGAAGCGGCCTTGGACGTCGCAGAAGCGACTTTGGGGTCACCTTCTAGGATTTCCGCAGAAGCGATAGGATTTCGGCAGAAGCAGATCCGCTTCTGCGAGATGGGTACCGCAGAAGCGAAAGCTGGAATTTTTAAAGGAGGCCGCAGAAGCAGCCAGTGTTTCGCATAGGCGGTACCACAGAAGCGGTATTCGCTAATCAGAAATAGCAATTTTGAGGGTTTAATTTCTTAAGTTGGAAAATCAATTGAGAGTTCGGGAGAAGGTGATTTTGAGTGGGTTTTGAAGAGAAAATCATTGGGTAATATTTCTTTGATCCCTTTTCATTACATTACATCATTATATAGCTAAATACATCATTGGAATTCGAATTTAAGATCACAAATTGGATAATTTGGGTTAAAACTTTATTGGCTAAACTATTGGGTTTCGAGTGGGCATTTGACCTCCGATTTGGGCGATTTTTATATGGATAGACTCGTGAGAGTACGCGGGTTCCAAAAATGTAAAAATTATTCGATTCTGAGACGTTGTCTTGTGGGGCGTTTAGGTCATTTTACCAATTTTCGTGCCCTAGCTTTAATTTTTATAGTGGAATCAGTTGTTTGCAATATTATTTATGATATGTAATTAAATTGAATAGATTTGGGCCATTTGGAGTCGGATACTCGTGGCAAAGGCATGATCTCTAGTTGATTTTGAGCCGGTTCGAGGTAAGTGGCTTGTCTAACCTTGTGGGGGGGACCTTTTCCCCTTAGGATTTGTTATTTGGTATTTTGAGTGCCTTGCACGCGAGGTGACGAGCGTGTACTTGAGCCAATTGTTGAAAATTCGGCTTTTACTTAAGATATTGAGATTTAGATTCTTCATATTTGCTTTATTGTACTTGGAATGTTAACCTGTGCTAGATTAGGAAAGCATGTTTAGTTGATTTAACTTGCCTAATTGCTTAAGTTGCCTTGACTGTACTACGTGAAGCATGCTAGGCCAGTACTACCTGTTGCTTGTCTTTTGTACTTCATTTCTATGTATCTTCTGGTTATGATTGGGCATTTGTATTGGGACTACGGATGTGGGATTCCGGTAGCTCCCCTCCCCCCTTGTTTGTCTACTTTGGGACTACGGGTTCGATTCCCGGTAGATCCCCCTATACTTTTACTTTGGGACTGTGGGTTCGATTCCCGGTAGACCCTCGGATCAAAAATTCACTATCGGATCGGAAACTTCAAAAATACAAACTTCGGCATTTTAAGCCTAAATGAGCCACGGACCTCAAAAATATATTCCGAACACGCTCCCAACCTCGAAATCACCAAACGGAGCTAACGGAGCCATCGGATTTCTATTCCAAGGTCGTTTTCACGCTGTTCTGGTTACGGACCATTTTTTCAACTCTCAAGCTCTCATTTAGGGACTAAGTGTCCCAAAACACTCCGTATCCGAACATTGAATGTCCTGGCAAACCAAAATAGCAGAAATGGACTTAGGGGAAGCAGTTAATGGGGAATCAGGGCATAAATTCTAAAAATGACCGGTCGGGTCGTTACATCCTCCTACACTTAAACATTCGTTCGTCCTCGAACAAGCATGGAAAACATACCTGAAGTAGTGAAAAGATGAGGGTATTGGCTGCGCATATCCTGCTTGGTCTCCTAAGTCGCCTCTTCGGCCGGCTGACCCCGCCACTGAACCTTTACTGATATGAGCACGTGATTTTTGCCCTACATGAAAATAACTCCTAAAAATAGACCAAGATAATTTTTATTGATTTTTAGATGTTTTTCTTTATTTAGTTGCATTATTGACATTTTTAATATTTTTAAAATCATAGAAAAAATAATAAAAGTGTCACATTTTAATTTCATGCCACCTTAGGTTCAATTTGCATTAAGGAATTAATTACATGGAGTTAATTGTGCTATTAATCAAAAATCACAAAAAATGATCATTTTTACATAGTTAGATAATTAGCTTAGTTTTACAATTTTGAATTAATTTAGGAATTTAGTTTAGGGTTTTAATTAATTAAAGAAAGAAAAGAACAACAAAAAAGAAGAGGGAAATGAAAATGCTTGGTCTTAAAATTCAAAATTGGCCAAGCATTTGAAAAATCCAAATATTTCCTCCAAAAGACCTTCCCCAAAATGTTTTCTGCCCAAAATCATCCCCAAAATATTTTCTCCCCAAAACTACTCCCCACCCCATCACTATAAATACACACACAATATACACCGCTAAAAGAGAGAGTAGAGAGAGCAATACGGGAACAGGGGGAACGAAAACCTGAGGAAGAGATCGGGAAAAAGGAACGAAAACAGAGGCCCTTCCTCTCCTAATGTTCTCATACTCACAATCACAAAGGAGGGTGGAAAATCTCTCAATTTGGTCTGCTCTACCCTAAAAAAAAAATATGACCGAAAATTGAGCATTACTTCATCTTCCCTTTGAGTCACCACATAACTCCTCCATCCCTTTTTTTAATTAAAAAACACACGCACACATAGAGAGCTGAGGGATGTTGCAGAAACAGGAAAAGAAAGTAGCATGCAGTTGGGTTTGAGCCAAGTTCGAGTTTACGGCGAGGTTTTGATGATGGGATTAGTGAGTTTCCCGCGAGATTCGTCGTTTTCTGTCGTCCAAGGTCCCGGTCTAAAATTTTGACTTCTGAAAAGGTTCATTACTGAACTCTTATTCATTTTCCCATTTCTGAATTTATTATCTTAGCATTTAGTTGTAATATTTTGTTTGGCCCTGTATTTATTCATCACTTTTAAATGAGAATGCCTTCGCCTTGGTTGAAACAGAAACTAGTTTGTTATTAGCGTTCTTTTGCACTTCTTGTGTCTTGATGCATTTGGAATTATATGTTTGTTGCTTAGACTATATTGGTATTGTGGGGTTTATAGTATGATTTTATTTTGCTGGATCTTAGTGGTTAGAACAATTTTTGGAATTAAAGTGAAGTGGCTTTGTGTTAATACTGAGTGGATGTAACCTGATGTTTTATGATTTCAAATAGTTGTATCGTACGCTTCAAATATTTTCCCTAAGCCTACGGACCAAAATCATTAGAAGTCAAAAACCTATTAAAATTATATCAAGCATATAGAGAATTAAATCATAAATATAAAATTGAGTTTTGAATTAGGTAGCGGGTTGAAGCTAAAAGGGTTTTTCCCTTTTGTTTGAATTCGGACTTGAATTCGAAGCCCAAATTTATATTCGTGAATTAATTGGCCTTTTAGAGACAAATAATAAATAGAAAAATTGTAGTTACTTTAGATGGCCTTTTAATAAAAATGAGACGAGCCTCACCAAATCAAATATACAATTGTGGGGCCCTCATTAATTACTTAATAAAAATACTTAGAGATTCGGGATGGGCCGTTTAGCGAATTTCACGGCCTTCCCAAAAGATAACAACACGTTAGTCTCCTTAGATGCGATTTTAATAAAGTTACATTCCTAAACCCGGATGTGCATTTCATGCGACCCAAATCTAAATTCGAAAACGTTGAATAAGAATGTGTTGAGGATCCGAGTGCATTTCATGTGACGTGATCCGAAAACACGTTTCTTAAACGACGTTCACTTTCTTAAATAAAATAACTAAAGCGGTAATTAATTCTAAAATTGCACAAATAGGATAGCATGTATAAAAATCATATGTTAGTCAAATATAGCAGTTGAGCGACCGTGCTAGAACCACGGAACTCTGGAATGTATAACACCTTCTTCCGGGTTAACAGAATTCCTTATCCGGATTTCTGGTTCGCGACTGTTAAACAGAATCAAACCCTTCCTCGATTCGGGATTCAAACCGGTGACTTGGGACACCATAAATCTCCCAAGTGACGACTTTGAATCTTAAATAAAAACGAATCCCATTTCGATTGTCCTTAAATTAAAAAAACTCCTTTCGTACTATATCCCTTCCCGGGGTGTAGTAAAAGCCGATAAAAGCTATTTCTTCGGAAAAAGGAGGTGTGACAGCTCTGGCGACTCTGCTGGGGATAAGAAACCCAGAACTTCTGTTCAGGGTTTAAGAATTCGAGCTCGGAATATTTGTTGTATTTGTTTATATCTGATTTACCTATATGTTCTTGATTAATGTGCTAAATATTTACCGCTTTGATATTATTTGAACTGTATATAAATTGTGCCGAAAACCTTTCTTTTCTCACCTCCGGGGATGTGCTTACTGGTTGAGATTCCCTATTCTGTTAGTGTCAATACCTTTAATAAGAAAGAGGCCGGACAAGTTACTAAGTCGGATGGCCTTTTGGTTCCCGGTACGTAGCCCCCTCCTCGACTCGAGTTGTCCGTTCGGGTACACAGTCTAGAATAAATGACCATGTTTTGAACCTAGAAATAGGGACGTTTATTTGCATCACGTATTGACTTAGGGGACTCAACACAGGGATAGGGTCCGTCTAGGACAGGTAACCAAATATGAAAAGACCATCATGATTACGTGTTGCATTTATTTGTCTCGAACCATTATGCTGACCGGTTGAAAAAAAAAGGAGAGAGAAAAAGGAAAAACAAATTTTTGGAAGTGAATAGAAATTTTAGTAATTGTTTGATTCTTAGAAAAACTAACACCCAAATATTGACGAAACTCCACCAAATTTTAAAAGGATTTTTAATAAAATTTGTTTTGGGTTATTGAAAATAAAAATCATTATTTTGTTTTGAAAATATATATAGTTGGTTTTGTCAATAAAAAATAGAAAATTTTATTTTCAAAAAAAAAATATTTGGATATCCAATTTTTGCTAAAAGTAGAAATGAAAAGTGGTTTGTTAAAACAAAAAAAAATAGTGTGCCCGAACTACGCTGGTTTGATTCTCACCATGTGTGAGATACATAGGCAATCCTTGACGGGTCCAACCACACCTTTTGCAAAATTAGTCAAGAAATATCAAAATTTGATTTTGTTATAAATAAGTCAGGTGATGTCATTCTTGTTTAAAATAAGCCGAATGTCCCTCAAAAGGACGCCGGAAGGCCGTTTTTGCAAGAATAGCCACTTTGAGTCATTATAAATAATTTGCGGGCACAGCCTTGTAACATCCTTCGCGAAAATGCTGAAAGGCCACATCCGCAAAATCAAGTTTGGGTCATCTACCAACTTTACAAAAAATAATCACTTTTGTCAAATAAGTCATTTTATGGTCGGTTTTGCTAAAATAGCCACAATTGGCATTAAAAACTTCTCAGTCTTGTGTTGGCCTGTGATGATGCCGAATGATGTCCCGTGGGCCCCAGGATGAGAAATTTTGATTTAGTTTTAATCATCGAGGTTGTAGTTTCTTAAAACGAAATTTTACAAAAATAGCCACTTTGTCAAAATAAGCCATTACATGGCTAATTGTTGTTAAAAAAAGAAGAAAAAAAAGGGGGTCTCAATTGACATTGAAATCTTCTCAGTCATGCGAAAGGCTGTGGTGATGCCGAGAGATGCCCCACGGGCCTCAGGATGTGAAGTTTTAATATACTCTTGATTTAGTTTCTGAGTCCACTTTTGTAGTTACCCGTTAAAAAAAACAAACCATTTGAAACAAAAAGAAAATTTTGTATTAATTTGCAAGAACTACGCTCGGTCTGATTCATGCGGGGTCATGATACGTAGGCAATCCACATAGGATTCGACCATAACCAAAAGAAAAAGAAAAAGAGGAAAGCCAATAAAGGCAAAAAGAAAAGAAAATAGCAGAAAAACAAGAAAGAAAAGAAAAATATCTTAGCGCTAATATGGTGGTTTCATGTTGACATTACAGTAAGGTGGTTGGTTTGTGGTTTCCAAAGTGATAATTCTTCTTGACGGCAAAAGGTGATGGCAAACAACGATAGAGTTGATGAGGTTGGTACTGGTACTCGACAATAGGTGGATGAACGGGATAACGGGTTGAGTGAAGAAGTGCGGATGTTGAGACAACACATGGCTGATATGTATCAAGCCTGGATAACTGGAAATGCACCACCCCCACCACCACCAATGCCTCCGGTCATATCCATCACCTAGGACAATAAACATGGAAAGAACCCTCGGGATGAGCTTCATAATGGAAATGAAAAGGTCACAGGAAAAGTAGGGCAAGACGAAATA